>KL647301.1:413674-488593 GCA_000727475.1 Sarcocystis neurona | reverse complement strand
TACACTATATATACTACTATATATATATATATATGCGTGGGGTGGTGACTCGCGTCAGTCCGTATGTAGGGTGTACTTGGATTACGTACACATGTGTACACATGTTTATGTGTACACATACATATATATATATATATATATGTATCTGCAGGGTACTGATACGGTGTACGTATGTATGGTGTACTTGGACTGCATATACATGTATTTATATGGTTGTATATATGTGTGTGTGTGTGTGCGTGTGTACATATATACATACACATATATATATATATATATGTAGGATGGTAATTCGCGTGTATCCGTTTATGGGATGAACTTGGACTACGTATATGCGTACACATATAAAAGAGACGCACACAGATATGTGAAGTAGCGCGTTATTTTTCACACACAGGTACATCCGCACCGGCGCAAGAAACGCATGTGAATGACCCGACTCATGCGCTGTGCAGCAGCAGAAGAAGAAGAGCAGCGAAGGCAATGGGAGTAAACCGCCGCAGACCTTGATGGAGCAAAGATACGGTCGTCACCGAGTGTATCCTAGCCACATGAATACCTATATATGCGCGTATACACACTTATGGAGAGTCTCTGCGTCGACGCGTCTATAGAGCAACGCGCAGCTTCTGATCAGCACTGGCCACAGTGAGAGCGTCGTCATGTGTACATCCCGGACTCTTCAGGAAAAAAAAAAGAGGTTGACGTACATAGAGGTCGGCGCGGGTTGACTGCTGCTGCACGGCTAGCTAGTGCTGTGTGTCGTGCTACTCCTGGAGCAGCTAGCCACGTGGCTGCCGCTGCTGCTGCTGCGCTTTCTCCTCCTCACGCACACCCCGCAGAGTGGACGCCGCTCTGCGGCACCGACGACCGGGGACTCATCCGGCTGCTGCTTGAAATGCCGTTTGGCTCTCGTGTTGTGTGCTGCTGCAGCTAGTCGCCCTTTTCCCAGGCTTTCGAGTGTCACTGCTGCAGCTAGCCGTCAGCTGGTGTGCGGGAGCCGCTCCAGCGAGCTACGGCAGAAACACAAGACCAGCAGAAACGGACGGGTGCGAAGAACTCTCGATGGACGGATACCCGGACGGTGGAACAGCAAATGAAAACCGAAGACGCAGAGAGAGTCGCAAGTCCACTCGTGCATACGTAGAGGGAGATGCAGACGTACGAGAACGTACATACTACGCAGAGCTAAACACTTTTATACATATACATCTATATAAATATATATGGAGACGTACGTGTATATATATATGTAAGTATGTGTGTATATGAAGACAGGGCTTCGATTATCCTGGTGGCAGATGTTGGCAACTTACACAGAGAGAAGAACGGCAGCGCAGTCTTGGTCGGTGGGGACGTATTTTTTGATTTTTGCGTTGATGAACGCGTCGCAGCGGAACGTGAGGCGCTCCTGGACATCCTGCAGCAGCAGCGGAGAGGGGGAGGAAGAGGAGAAGGACACACAACGAAAAACAATTTGGGGGGCCCAGGCCCAGGGCGAAGGCAGCAAATGAAGGACAAGAGCAGCAATAAGAGGGAGAAGGACTTCGGTGACGCACAGAAACAGCCCGTTCAATCGATGCCGCACGGCTACGGGGGATCTTCCGAGACAGGACAACTGCGTGTGCGGTGTACGTACACTTGCGAGGGACGGGCGAAGGAAAAGGAGGAGAAGAAAAACCCAAGTGTCTGTGACGAGGCCAATACAGGCGGTCAAAGCAGTCAAACAGGCGACACGGCGCCAAGAGGCCGACAATATTATCATGGAGAAGCAGCAGGCAAGGAAGTGCTAACAAGCGAGTAGTGCCGGTGCACACACTCGGACAGTGTTGCCACAGGACGCATCGACTCCATGGAAGTGTGAGGTGTACGTACACTTCAAATAACGAAAACGCGGTGTACGTACACTCCAAAGAATCGCCGCGTCCACCCACGCACGTCCTCCGGCGAACAGAAATGTTCGCAGCAAAAAAGAGAACGCCAAGAGTTGTATGTTCAACGAAGCCCGAGGCCCCGCACACCACGTCGAAGGAAAAGTTTTGCACATCCACCCGAAGCCAGCAGGGCTAACTGTCTGACTCGTGGGCAGCCACGCAGACGCACAGACGTGTCAGAAGCGCAGGCAAAGTTCGTGTCGAGCTACAGCAGCAATCGACCGCAGCAACCCCACACGGCAGCAGCACGACGCCCAGCGCAGCAAATTCACACGTAACACCGCTCGCTGCTTTCCTACAAGAACAAACGTTGAAAACGCTGCCTCCCGTGACGCTGTAACAGCCCTTCACGCTGAAACGCATGCAGCATGCATGCACGCATGCAGGCGTCTTTCCTCCTCTTGATGTCTGCGGGTGTTGCAGAGTCCTCGCGGCGCAAATGCTCGCAGACACCATCTGCGTGCCGCGTGCAACCACCCTTACATATGCACTCGGGTCAAAGCGAAGCTCCGCTTGTTCGTGGGGCAGCAGAGAAAATGCAACAGGGAAGATTCGACTGTACAGAAGAGCGGGTCTACCGCACAAAAGTACGCCTCCTCCTAAGCGCCTTGCGAAGATGACCCATGCGGCGTCGGATTGCGCTAGCGCGAAGACACGTGTCAATCCACCGACCCCGTGGACGCGAGTCCTCCTCATACTCTAGTGTACATACACTCAAGGACACACCCCTTTGCTGTTCATGTAGTCTAGTGTACATACACACAGGGACGCAGACCCACTTGCTGGTGATCTAACCCAGTGTACATACACGTGAACCCATACACCCACCTGCTGTCTAGTGTACACGCACACACGCACGGGCGCGTCCCCGTTTGGTCTTCACAAGCTCAAGTGTACATACACCCGGGCGTGCACACGCACTTGCTGTCTGTCCACCGAATCTGGTGTACAGACACCCACACAGAGGCGCACACCCCTTGCGCGCAGTCCTGTACGGAGTTCTCCACGCATATGTCCAGCTGTACTTACGAGTGTTAATATACGAAATTCACGCGTGTGGGACAGTACACCTATGTGCGTGGCTATGCAGAACTCACTTGCATGCATTTATGCCACCAGCTGCCCCCCTCCGCCCTCACACAGGTAGACGACAAGACTCTTCTTCCGCGCGCAGCAGGTTACCGACTGCAAGACGACGAACTTACGTGGAGAAGGTGGTAGAGAATCACCAACACCGGCGAGAGATCGGCAGCCGTTTTCAACGCACGGCGCTTCAGCTCCTGGGTCTCCAGCACGTCCAGCAGCAGCGTCTCCGCAATTTCGCTGCATGCAACAAAAAGTGCATGTGTGCTCGACATGCATGCGGCACGGAGACATGCGCGTTACACAGGCGCCCACACACAGATAGTAGTCACGCATGTATCACACATACATATATGTAGTGACCATACATATCAGATATATACGTACCTCTGCTCTACAAATACCCACCAGCCACGTGTATATACATACGCAAAACATATATATATGTCATGTACGCTTACAGACATATACACGTGTATCATACACGTATATGCGTGTAGACACTGCACACGTCCATGCGTATATATGTGTGGAGCATACGTATAAGATAGATATGTATATACGCATACATCAGCCACGTTTATACACTCCTACAACTATATATATGTGTGCACTTACATACGCATCTACGTACACACATATATTGCAGGTAGACACACATATACATCTTACACGTGTATACATATATGTAAGTCTTGTACACATATACAAACCTACACACTATCGCTCGCAGAAAATATATATAGAGAGAGAGGTATCGTACACGTATATATGTGTACATATGAGACACATGAGACAGAGGGAGGCGACGTGACGCACTTGCTGTCAGGCGCACGTGCTGCTGAGAGTGCAGGTCTCACGCAGCACGGTCGGTCCCCTGTGCACACATGCAGAGGAAGCGGATAAGGGAGTTCGGAAGGGAGAAGAATGCAGAAAGGAAAACGACGTCGGGCCAGCCACGGGTGCGCGGCCAGAAGCAGACGGGGGCAGCAGGGGCGGTGCGTAGAAACCTCTCACCCGCTGTGGGCGAGGCGAGTTCACGACGCATGCCTCGCAGCAGCAGCAGCAGCAGCCACACATACATGCAGATAGAGATCTACTCAGGTGCACCGCCTCGACGACGCCCCACACGCATCTGCACGAACCTGCAAGATCGCTTCCCGCGCTCTTCTCGTCTAAATATATACAGACGTTCTTACCAAACACACACACACACATGAAAGTGTTTAGATCCTACTATCTCTCCACACATACACACACGTATTTATATACGTATGTGACTTACGTGTGTATGTACAGGTGCATGCATTACTCTCTCTATATACGTATATGTATGTATATAGCTTACACATATATACGTACACTTATATATATTGCTGTCCCTCTCTCTTTCTCCTCTCTCTATATACATATGTGTACATTTAACTTACGTATATATGTGAAGATGCATGCATTTATCTATCCATCTATATATAGATACATGTGTGTACTTTATGTGTAGGTTGCATATATAAAGGCGCGTACATATATATGTATATTTTTTTTGTCAGGAGAAAGTGAGAGACAGAGAGAAGGAGACATCTACGGAGGTCGTAGCGTAGCAAAGCTGCTCCGGTATTTTTGAGGACTTTGTTGAGAGCGCGGGTTGCACCACATACCAGAGAATCTCAACGTTATCGCATGCAAGCATCGCAGGCCGCAGGACGTCGTAGAAGCAGTTCCCCAGGGTTTCCAGCAGCAGTTTCAGCGGCTCCTATTCGAAGAGAACAGAGAAGGGAAGATGAACAAGAAAGTGGGGAACGCGAAAAGGGCGGGGCAAAAGGGAGACGACAGAGGCCGGCGGACGAGGAAACCGAATGCAGGAAAGGAAAAGAAGGGAAAAAAAGACGCAAGAGGAGAAGCTGTAGAAGAAGAAGATGAGACGCGGAGGGACGGGAACACACAGAAGGAAAAGGAGAGGAAGACGGAGGAAAAGACGGGCAGAAGAAGACGAAAAGAAGAACAGGTAAGGAGCAGCAGGGGGCAGCAGAGCAGCAGCTCGAGCTCGGGCGACAAAAGGGGAGGCAGCCGTAGCAACAGCTACAGCACCCACGCCGCAGCAAACGCTGCCGCAGCAGCAGCAGCCGACGCGCAGCAACAGGAGCAGCAGCGTGCGGCCGGCAGAAGGAACGCCAACAGCAGCGGCAGCAGCAGCACGGCGCGCGGAAGCACTTCCAGGAGTGCTGCACCAGCAAAACACCAAGTAGGGGTTCACACCAGATACTCGCGAGGGAGACCAGGGCGCCGCAGGAACAAGAAGAAAACGGGAAGTAGAAGAGAAAGGGGGGCCCGCAAGACGCAGAACGTGGGGCCACATAAGAGAAGGGAAAAGAACGAGGGAGAGATAGAAAGAAAAAGAAGAGAGGAGCCCGTAGCAGTGAGTCACACGCCCTAGCGGCGCCTCAGCCGGCACCTAGCGGCAGCAGCAACAGTGGCTGGGGGAAGCAGCAGCAGCAGTGGCAGCAGCAGAAGCAGTGACAGCAGCAGCGGCGGCAGTAGCAGCGGAATCACAGCACGGGAGCAGAGAAGACAGAGTACTCGAGAAACCTGTATAGCTCTGCGCCTCCGCCTTTCATTCGAGAATGGCTGGACAACTTTTTCTGCGTGCTGCCGTTGCTGCCGCCTCGTCTGAAGAGTGTTGCTGCTTCCGTCAGGAACTGCTGCAGCTGCGGTTCATCGCGTATCGCCAAAGAGAGCTGCAACAAATATCTCGGTTCCTCTGCGCGCACGCGCTGGTGCTGCTGCCTCGGCGACTGCTGCTGAATTGCTGCTCCTGGCCTGTGTCTGCTGCTGAAGAGAGGCTGCGCGTGCCTGCGGCCGTCGGCGCTGCCGCACCGCTGCTGCTGCTCCGTTCACAACCCCACTGCAGAACGGCAGCACTTCTTCTCGCTGCCTTCCTGCACACAGCAATCCCTTTGTACTGCCGGCAGCAGCTGCTATTGCGGCTGGCCTTCTGCTGCTGCTGCTGCGCTCCTAAAATGCAGAGGAACAACGTCGCTCCTGTTGCTGCTGCTGACCCTGCGACAACAGCGCCGCCTCCTGCCATCCCCGGACTGTCGAGCAAAACACGCAAATCGCTTTTTAGTAGACGGTGCTCTGCGTGTAGCTGCATGCGCCGATCGTGATCCCGCTGCTCGTGTTATCACAACTGCTGCTGCCGCTGCGGCTGCCTTTCTTTCTTGTGTCGCTGCTCGTGTCATTACAGCTGCTGCTGCCGCTGCTTCTTGGTGTTGAAATTTCTCACTTCTGCAATGAAAATCTACCATCGTTGCTGCTGCTGCTTTGGCGACCAGGAAAGATTCCGTCGTGCCGTTCCTGGTAACATTCTTCTGAACCGGGTACTCGAATTCTACTGCTGCAGCTGCGGTAGCAGCGTCTACAGTCTTAGATCAGCTCCTGCTGCTGCTGCCTTTTGATGTCCGGCATCTGAAACTCGCAGCACTGTTGCTGCTGCTGCCGCCTTTTCTGCTGTTTCTGCCTTCTATACGCATTCACTGCTGGAGCTGCTCCTGCAGCTGCTAGTGCTGCGGTGCAGGTGCTAGTGTTGCTGGTTGAAATGCTAGTGTTACTGCTGCAGCTGCTAGTGTTGCTGCCGCAGGTGCTAGGGTTGCTGTGGGTGCCTGTGTTGCTGCTGCAGGTGCGAGTGTTGCCGCTGCAGGTGCGAGTGTTGCCGCTGCAGGTGCGAGTGTACCTGTTGCAGGTGCTCGTGTTGCTGCTGCTCGTGCTAGTGTTTCAGCTGCAGCTGCGGCCCTGCTGCAGCAGCTGGTGGCGCTTCTGCTGCAGCTGCCGTTGCAGCTGCTGTTCCTGCGAGCCTCTTCCGTTATGCTCTGTGGCGCTTGTTGCTACTGGCACCTCTACTGTTGCTATTTCTCTTGTACGTCTCCCACTTGCAATGGCGTTTCTCTTGCTTCCTTGTTCCTCCTGCTGCTGCTAACGCTGCCGCCTGTTTTTCTAATGCGTCCGATGCTGCTACTGCAGTTGCTTACCCGGTTGCTTCTGTTGCTGCTTTGCTGCCGCTCCTGTTGCCGTTGCTATCACTGCGACTGCTAGCGGCGCTCCTGCTGCTGCTGCTATCACTGGTGCTGTTGCTGCTATTGTTAATGCTACTGCTGCTGTGGTCATCCACGCTGTTGCCGTTACCTTTGCTGCTGCTGCCGCTGTTACTGCTGCTGCTGCTGTTGCTATCACCGCTGCAGCTGCTGCTGCTATTCCTGCTGTAGCTGCTGCTGGTGCTACTACTGCTGCTGCTGTTTCTGCTGCCACTGCTGTGGCTGCCGCTTCAAGTACGGCTGCTGCTGCCATCCCTGCTGCTGCTATCACTGCTGTTGCTGCTGCTGTTGTTATCACTGCTGCTGCTGGTGCTATCACTGTTGTTGCTGCTGCTTTTACTGCTGTTGCTGATGCTGTTCCTGTTCCTGCTGTTGCTGCTGCTGTTGCTACCACTGTCGCTGATGCTATTGCTGCTGTTGCTGCTGCTGCTGTTGCAGTCGATGCTGCTGCTAGTTTCCTCCTGCCGCGGAGCTGCTGCTGCTCCTGCTGCTCTACCTCTATCTCCACACATATGTATGGGGTTTGCCGTGTTGGTGTGTTGGCGTGCCTGTGGATATCGAGGAGAGAATATGGAGAAGAAAGTTTTGACTTCCATCTCGCAGAAGGAGAAACTGAACGCCAGAACAAGTCGCGCTGCCTCGGGTAACGACCTCGCCAGCGTCAGGAGCCGCTGCGCAGCACAGCAGACATAAATATCTGCATGCGTCTCTGCCAGAGGAAACCAGCCATTCAACACTCCCCACGCGTAGAAGTACTACCACCTACATACATGCGGGCAGATTAAAGTGCTGCGCAACACCCCTGGAACTGAGACAGTAAGCAAATGTATGCACACGTGGATATACATACATATATACTGGTGTGTGTACACATATATATACATATATAGAGAGAGAGACAAATACATACACAAACATATATGTACGTACTAGTGCACTAGAGATGCAAATTGGACAGGAAGTATGTAGGGAGCGACAACAACAGCAGCACACAGTAATGACAGAAGCGGACGGGTGAATACGCATGGGCAATCGGCAAAAAAGATTTGCTGCTGCAGCAAACACCAAGGAAGAGAAGTTTCACAGAACTCCCACCCTCCGTCCCTGTAGATTCGGCGAACGTACTTCTTCAGTGGAACTCTTCTTTCGCCGCAAACGTCTGTCCGTATGTACACTATGACACTTATATCGATAACGTATCCATATACATATATACGTGCCTGCCTACGTATCTATCTATCTACATACGTATGTATTTATGTATATATGCATATACATATATATATACATATGTACATGTACATGTCCGTGTATGTATATCTCTCTACGTATCTAACGACCTCTATACGCAAGTGTGCATATATCTATATATATATGTAGATGTGTACACATATTCATCCATGTGCATATGCATATATATATATGTGCTTATATAGTGATACGTGGACGTATACATGTCCTTCTCATACATACATGTGTGTGTATGTGTACATACACATCCACATATATACGTGTATGTATGTATGAGAAGCATCTGCTGCAGCGGGCGTAGCGAAGATGGCAACGCCGACTACGTAGCGCGCCGAGACACGAGTGCTGGAGCGAGACCACACCGACGCAACTTCCTCCTCTTCGCAAGCAACTGAAGGCAATCGAGTGGCCCTGCCGAAGCCGACGAAGAAGTCGGTGCTGCAGAGCAGCAACCCGCGGAATTGCCGCAGGCAGCAAGGCGCACAGCAGCAGGAGCGCACAGCAGCGCGCAGCCCCAGAGCTGCAGAGGCAGAGACATCCGTCGAGTGAGCAGCAGCAGCAGCAATGTGTCTGTGGAATACGGCGACGAGGTGGGCTCCTGCTGAGAAGTGACGCGCACAGGACACAGCACTGCACGGGTATATATCTCTGCGTCCAGACTCTTCCTCGCTAGCAGCAGCAGCAGCTGTACTAATAGTAGTAGTCGTGCGGAGAGGAAGAGGACGTGAGAAGAGGGGGGGGGTTACTTTCTGTTGGACACGAATATCGATGTAAATAGAGGGACACCTACAGCCGCAGGCGCGTATAGGCACGCGTCACGAACAGCACCTCGCGCTGCACGCCAGTAGCGAATCCACACATGTGAAAGAAGTGGTCCTCTGGCCACACAGAGAAAACCTGCATGCAGAGGGTCGGCTCCTCTTCCCGCCGGTGAAGTGTGCTGGCCACTGCTGCCACTGCGACGACTCCAAGAAACGCTGTGCGGCACACAAGCAACTGCGGGGGGGGGCGGACGAAAACTTTGTCTGACGCATGCACGCAGAGGTCCGGAGAACCTCTCCCAACATCAGACGAGAGACAGAGTCCGCATGTAAAACATACGAAGAGGTAGCTATACAGACACACATACATCTATATATATGTGGAGGGGCAAAAGTATGTGATAAACACAGAGAGAGGGATAGACTTTTATGTGTATATATGTGTTTGGACACAGGAAAGTAGAGGCACAGAGAGATGAGAAACTTTTTCGAAGGTACCTTCACTTCCTTGGTGAAGACGGGAGTGACCAGCCGCACGCGTTTTGCCACGTACAGGCTTTCCAGCTGCTCCAGCGCACTGCAGTGCAAACAGCAGCAGCAGCCGTTGCACGCAGGGAGTCAAACACAGCAGCAGCAGCAGCGGCACCCGCTGATCGACGCGAGGCAGCAGCAGCAGCAGTGAAGACACAGCGAAGCTACCAGTGGACAAAGCGCGACCACAGGAGTAGAAGGTGAACCAGCAGCAGCAGAGGCAGCACAGCTGAGGCTCTCCTCTTGCCCTGCATCTCTCTCTGCGTCCTCTTCTGCGTCTGCTGCATCTGCCTCTGTCCCAGCTACTGCTCCTGCTGCGGCAGCCACATCTGCATCTGTTGCTGCATCTGCTGATGCAGCTGCTCCGTCTGCTGCTGCTCCAGCTACTGCGCCAGCTGCTGCTGCTCCACCTGCTGCTGCTACCTCTGCTGCTGCTGCTGCACCTGCTGCTGCTGCCTCTGCTGCTGCTGCACCTGCTGCTGCTGCTGCACCTGCTGCTGCTGCTGCACCTGCTGCTGCTGCTGCACCTGCTGCTGCCGTTACACCTGTTGCTCCTGCTGCATCTGCTGCCACTGCTACATCTGCTGCTGCGGCTACGTCTGCGGCTGCTGCTACACCTGCCGCTGCTGCTACACCTGCTGCTGCTGCTGCTACACCTGCTGCTGCTGCTACACCTGCTGCTGCTGCTACACCTGCTGCTGCTGCCACACCTGCTGCTGCTGCTACACCTGCTGCTGCTGCCATACCTGCTGCTGCTACCCCTGCTGCTGCCGCTGATTACCGACCGTCCCTGGCCTCCGTGAGAGGTTCTTTGTTTCGTTCGTGCCCGTGCAGCGCTCTACTCCACCAACAATACACCTGGCATACCTCTGCAGTAGTAATACTGTAAGAAGCCTCCTCTCAGCAATAACGCCTGTAGGTCCATAAACGCATATACGTGTGTATACGTGTCAAGGCAGCAACAGCGGCAGCAGCCCTGGCTCACTTGCTGTACGCTTCATGGACGTCCTGCTGCTGCCGCTGGAAGAGCAGCAGAACGAGCGGTTTGAGCGAGACGCCAGCGAGGCGCAGCGGTACATGCAGCGCAGCAACGTCCAGAGCAGCAGCAGCAGCCGAAGCAGGAGGCGCAGAAGCAGAAGCAGCAACACTCCTCCCTGCCGCATGCGCCACTGCAGTGCCATCCCTGTCGGCTGCTGCTTCTTCCTCTACTGCTGTTGACCTGACCCGCAGCTTTTGCTGCTCCTGTGGCTGCGTCCTCCACCCGTCCTCCTCCTTTTGCTCTTCCTGCACGAGCTGCTCCTGCGGCAGCTGCTGCTGCTGGACCTTCTGCTTCTGCTGCTGCTGCTTCTGCTGCTGCTTCTGCTCTATTGTGCGCTCGCACTCCTGCAGCGTTTGGCAAACGGCCCCCCGAAGAACGGCGCACGCTCTTTCCCGTAGCTGCTCGTACTGTCGCAGGTAGCTGCGAGCCTGCAGTGGGTTGTTGCAGCAGTCGGGAGCAGCAGACCTCCTATACACAGCCGTGTCCATATATACAAGTAACAGGAAGATATACATGTATACGGGCCCAGGGCACGGCAATACGTTATCAGGACGCTTCGGCTTTTGAACGACCAAGTATCACACTATCAACATATATACATATATATATATATGTATACTCATGTGTGTGTGCGTGTATGGATATATATGGAGAGAGGGAAAGAATGTGAAGCAGCAAGAGTAGCAGGAGGTTGGAGAAACAGCAGGAGAAGCAGAGGCGAGGACGCTGCAGTAGCAGGGGGAAGAGAGGAGACGCCGCTGCAGCAGTCGTACGCCAGCAGCCGAGCAGCAGCAGGAGCAGGAAAAGAGAGGTGCGAGCAGCAGCACCAGCGTAGGGACGGCAGCAGGGGGTGCAGCAGCAGCAGCAGTGCACACGCCCAGCAACTGCAGCAGCGGCAGCGCTGTAGCAGCAAAAGCAGCGGCAGCAGAGCAACGGCACAGCGGGAGCAGCAAACGACGTGAAGGCGAGCAGCGAAGCAGAAGCAGCGGCAGCAGCAGCACACCCCGGCGGCCTCGCCACGGCAGCGCAGCAACACATCGCAGCCTGTAGCGGCAGCAAACATGGGCGGTGCAGCAGCCGCCGCAGCGGCTCCTAAACTCCTCGCAGCAGGGAGCGTCTACTCACCTCGCAGTAGCCGGGGTGCCGAGAAAAGAAGAGAATTGCGTCATCGATAAAGGCCAGGGCGTTGGTCAAAGACGAAACGGTCAAGACTGCGCCGTTGCTGCTCCTGCCGCCCCCTCCCGGAGAAGCAGAAAGAAGAGGAGCGGAGGGAAACTGCTGCTGCTGGTGGCTGTCCCGTGTCGTCGAAGGCGTGCTGCTGCCGCTGCCGCTGCCGCCGCTGCTGCTGCCGCTGCCGCTGCCGCCGCTGCTGCTGCCGCTACCGCTGCCGCCGCTGCTGCTGCCGCTGCTGCTGGTGGCATGCGCCGCACGACCGTCTGCTGCACCTGCTGCGCGCGTGGCCAAGTCGATATGTGGGGCTTCCAGCAGCTGCCGCACTGCCTTCATCCGCGTGTAGAAGGTCAGGCTTCTCTGCAGTTCCTCGATCGTTTGCTGAACGCATGTTTTTGCCAGGCAGCACGCAGCCCCAGAAACAGTCGCAGAATGCCTTCTACGCAGAGCGATCTGTTCCGACCGATACGTGCGTGTATATGTGCTTGCACGTGTTTGCGGCAGCAGCGAGTATATTACTACGGATGAAAGACTCACAGACACACACACACGCAGATATACGTAGAAAATTAGGCAGACACGCGTGGGTCTCAGGCACCAGCGCAGGACCATAAAGAAAGTATTCCCTCCCTGCAGAAAGATCGCGGCGACAGAAGATCTACGGCGACGTCCCGGCCTGCAGGCGGGCAGACAGACACGCCGCGCAGGTGCGCTTGTGTACGTGTACGCAGAAGCACCTGTGCATGTATAACCGGTGGAAACGAGAACTGCATATATATGAAGTGCCTGCAAAGCATCTGTATGTACATCTTGTGAACACGTCTACACGAGGAAGGAGACGCTCACGGCGACAAACCTGCCGAAAAAGGCAGCGACCAAGAGAAAAAACACGCACACAGGTGCCGGTACCGCTCCTGCTGCTGCTCCTGCTGCTGCTGCTCCTGCTGCTGCTGCTCCTGCTGCTGCTGGTCGTGCTGCTGCGGCTGCTCCTGCTGTTGCTACGGGTGCTGTCGCTGCTCCTGCCGCTCGTCCGGGCTGAGCTGCTGCTGTCGCTCATCTCGCTGCTGTGCGGGTGTGCAGATGACACGACGCTTTGCGTAAAGCCGAGAACTGCTGCGGCCTTCAGGTGAAGCTGCTGCTGCTGCAGCGCGTCTGCTGGAGTAGCGCCTGGCTGCTGCTGCAGCGCTTCTGCGGCACAGCTACGGCACAGCACAGCCTTGCTTTGCTGCTGCTTCTTCTTTCGGCTGAAATTCCCTGCCGCGCTGCCCCACCTCTACGTGAACGTCTGACGGTGGCTCTTTGTAAATGGTGACAAATATACTTTTCCCGATGCGGAAGAGAGAGACGTACGTGTGTACAAAGTATTTGTGAAGCCCCTGTATATACACCTTGCGAGAAGACGCACAAGACCTGCTCTTGCTGCTGCAGTGGCTCCTGCTCCTGCTGCTGCAGTGGCTCCGCTGCTGCTGCTGCTGTCTGTGTGTGGCTCTGCTGCTCCATCTTGAGTTAACGCTGCTGCTAATGCTGTTACAGCTGTCGCTCTGCGCCTCCTGCTGCTGCTCTCCCTCTCCTCTTGACCTGTGTCGCTACTGCCGCTCTGGCTCTGTGCTTCGCTTCTATCGCTCTTGCTTTGCGGCAGCTGCTGCTGTGGCTCTGCTGTAACTCTGCTGCTCCTTCTGCTGTCGCTGAGCTGCGGCTGTTGCAGAGGCTCTGACGTCGCGGCCGCTGCTCGGCCCCGCTGCTCACGCAGTTTTGCTGCTGCTGTTCTTCCTATACGTAGTACGCTTTTCCTTGCCGCGGCTTACGTGGAGCTGCAGCTGCTCACGCATAAGAGGCGCGCATGCCTTGTGCATGCCTGCGGTGCACCCACGAATTTGATCTTCTGCTGCTGTAAATGACGCGGTCTCCTTCTCTGCGCCTTCCAGCCGCTCCAGCAGCTGCTCCACGGGCAGCCGCAGCCGCTCCACCCTGCACGACAGCAGCAGCAATACGTCGTGTACAGCAGCAGCAGCAGTCGCGCAGGACCCGCGGCGGCAGCAACAACAGCGGGGACGAGAAGAAGAAGAGCAGCAGCACGAGCAACGACAGCAGCACAAAAAGTGAACGCAGAAGCAACAGCTCCAGCAGCACTAACCGCAGCAGCAACCACAGCTGCATCAACGGCAAGGAAAGCTAAGCAGCAGGAGTAGGAGCCGCAGCAGCACGAGCAGCACCAGCAGAAGCCGCAACAACAACAGTTGCAGGCTATCAGAGAAAGAAATACATATATATATGTCTCCATACATTGAATACACAAATATATTTATCTCCACGTATACGGCGTGCATACCTAAATGTACAGATACATATATATTTAAGTCTCTATGTATACGGCGTGTACGTATACATATATTTATATATATATATATATATATATATTCGTGTGTATGTATCTGGCATATATATACATATACATGTTCCTTTTCAGGTACACGGCGTGGCAGAGAGGGAGGGGTGCATGCGGTGTGGGAGCGGCAGACGCAGATGCCCGTCCCGGAAGAACTTCTTCTTCTTCGGGCGTTTTTGCGTTCTTCGATAGTCTCGCGGCCGCTCAGCTGCAGCCACCGCTCCTCCCGAAAAGGAACTTCTCTGCTAAGACTCACCACGTCGCTGTCTGCAAGAGTCTCGTTTAATACACAGAAGTATACAAAGCGATAAATTCTTCATTTCTGCCCAGAGACAGAGACAGACAGGTAGGAGGAAGAGACGTACGGGCATCAACAGAGGACACACGTTGTGTGTGGGAAAAGACGGACACGAACATCCTGCATTATTCAACAAATCGACCCAATACGAAAGGCAAACAAACCCCACACGAAGAAGTCGTCATATACGTCCCAAACATATATAGAGAGAGAGACATAGATAAACAGACGGATAGATAGACAGATAGATAGACAGATAGATAGAAAGATAGATAGACGGATAGATAGACGGATAGATAGACGGATAGATAGACGGATAGATAGAAGGATAGATAGACGGATAGATAGACAGATAGATAGACGGATAGATAGACGGATAGATAGACGGGTAGATAGACGGATAGATAGACGGATAGATAGACGGATAGATAGACGGATAGATAGACGGATAGATAGAAGGATAGATAGACGGATAGATAGACAGATAGATAGACGGATAAATAGACAGATAGATAGAAGGATAGATAGACGGATAGATAGGTAGACAGATAGATAAGCCGTAACATATACATACGCATATTTATAAGTCGTAGCACGCATATAACTCATACCACATATATATATATATATAAAGTCGTAACAAATATAAATACATATCCATATGTATATGCGCAAGCCGGTACGTTTATATTAGATATAAACCCTAACATATATATATATATATATATACGTGTAAGCCGTAACATATATATATGAGCAGCAACAAATATACATGTATATACATGTATAACCCGTAGCATACACATAAGCAGATATTCGTGTAGATGGTAGTACGTTTAGAGAGAGATATAGGAGGAGATAGAACCCCGGGAAAGAAGGCGTGAAAGTTAACAATTTAGTGACAGAGAGGTAACGCGGTCGAAGAGATGTTCACCAAATATAAATTTGGGGGGGGAAGGCGCAGCAGTGGTGGTGCCTCACCCCGCACAGTCGAGCAAGTTCGTGAAAGCAGCAAATACCCGCAGAAGAACGTGGCCGGAATAAATAATAACCCCCGGCAGAGCAGCAGCAGAGAGACGGCAACTACTACTACGAGGATGAGGGGGGAGCGCGCATGCCGCAGGACGAGGGCGTCGCAGGTGCGTCTCCTGCTGCCCTCCCTACGGAGAGCAGCAAGAAGCAAACGACGACGCGAGGAAGAAGCACGGACGTCCCCACGCGGGCCTCCTAGTAGTGTCATCACACTACGAGTGGATATTCAGGTGTACGTACACCCAAACACACACATACGTGTACACGAGAGAAAGAGGAAAACGGCTTCCAACAGACACGAAACACACACACACCTGCAGGAGAAGGGAGGTGGAGACAGCGAGGCCGAATTGCAGAGAGACACACAAAGAGACGGAGACAGCGAGACAGGGGGAGAGGGAGACACGGAGACAGCGAGACAGCGGGATCGAGTTAGAGAGGGACGGAGGCAGCGAGACAGAGGGAGAGAGACACAGGGGGAGACGGGGACAGCGAGGCCGAGCTAGAGGGAGACACAGAGGGAGACGCGGAGACAGCGAGACAGGGGGACAAGGAGACACGGAGATGGGGAGACAGAGTTGCTGGGGGACACAGAGAGATGAATTTGGGAGAAACGAGACGGAGACACGGAGACGGAGGGAGACGGAGGGAGAGGGACACACGGAGACAGGGAGACAGCGAGACAGACTCAGCGATACACAGAGGGAGACGCGGAGACAGCGAGACAGGGGGAGAGGGGGACACGGAGACAGCGGGGGCGGATTAGAGGGAGACACGGAGACACGGAGACAGCGAGGCCGGATTGGAGGGAGACGCGGAGACAGGGAGACAGAGGTGCACAGCCAGTCAGAGAGAGAGACATGCAGAGAGGAAGATGGACAGAGAGAGGCGCACAAGAGACAGACAGACCGGCAGACAACATGCATGCAGAGAGACGGAGACATACGAACAGAGGCCCCGAAGCAGGGGGAGACACACAGACAGATAGATGCCCCCTTGGTGAATGGAGTCGAAGAAGACGAGAGTGAGGGGGCAGTGAGTAGACCAACGCACTCCTGAAGAGGCTGCATCAGCAGCATCGCTTGCTGTCGCTGCTGCTCGAAGTAGAAGGCCCGGGTATAGCGGAAAAACTCGTCTTCGGGCGCCGTTGCTGCCCCTTCTTCTTCCTCCTCTGCGTCTGCAGCAGCAACAGCAGCAGAAGGGAACTCCTCTCTGCTGCTTCCGAGTCTCTCGCGTTGTTTCTGCTGCTGCACGTTCTGCTGCGGCAGGGCGTTTTGCTGCGGCGACAGGGTGTCGCCACGCGTAGCATCCCGCGCACTGGGGGGGGGGAGGAAGCCAAGGAGGCTGCCCGACTTCCCCCAAAGCGCGGAGAACTCCTGCAGCAGACGAGCGGATTCCTCGTCGATCTCTGCTGCTGCCTCCGCTGCTGCTGGTGTGCTGCCGGCTGCTGCAGAAGCGGACGGCGGTGGTTCTGCTGCTGCTGAAGGCGAGCATGCGGGCCGCTGCGAAGACCCGGAGCCCGCAGCGGCAGAAACAGCAGCGCCAGTCGCAGGCCGAAGAAGAGGCGCAGGAGGAGGAGCAGCAGCAGCAGGAGCAGCAGCAGCAGCAGGAGCAGCAGCAGCAGAAAAAGAAGCAGATGGAAACGCGTGAGGACGGACGAAGGAACGGGGCGCGACCCCCATCGCTGCGTCTCCTGCCGCTACAGGAACAGCATTGCGCGCTGCTGCTGCTGCTCCTGCTGCTGGAGCTCTGCGGGGGGAGGTTCTTCCGGGTGCTGCGCCTGCTGCTACTCCCACCCCTGTTGCTCCGGCTAATGTTCCGCCTGCTGCTGTAGAGAAGTTTTTCACGGAGAACTGCGCCGCCGCAGAAAAGAACACATCAGAGGCCGGGGCCTCCCTCATCTTCACGTTGTTCACGACCCAAGCACGTCTCTTCTTCAACAAGTAAAATGAAGCTGCACGCCGCCTCCTTTCAACGCATGCGCAAGCATATAAAAGAGTACATGTCTATATATCTGTATATGTGTACCCAGCGCTAGAAGGATATGCGTAAATATATACTCACCTATATATATACACAAACACGCGTACATACACACATATACGTATGTGTATGGAGATACGCACATACACATAGACCAGTATTTCGTCTACATACATATATGTATCCACACATATATATGTATGTGTATATGGCAACATGAACATATATACTTAGATCAAATTTAGGTACACGTATACATGTGCAGGCACAGCTATTCATGTGAGTCGTTATATACGTGGGGAGAGCCTATCAAGCCACCCGGCATGCCTGCACCTATCTGCAGACATACATATATATATATATATGTATAGGCGCGCACAAACGCAGGTAGGTACTTTTTACGGGAAAGGGAAGCAAATAGAAGAAAGAGAATAGGCGGGTGAGACGTGGCGTGAGCCGAAGCAGCTTCTATGAGGCCCACGTGGCTGCCGCTGAGGCGACTGCTTCAGGTGTACGTACACTCGACGACGCAGGGGCTGCGTGGCAGCTCCCCCACAACAAACCGCACAGACGCGCGCAGCAAACGCTATACCCGTACTGCGTTCACCGTCTGCTTCTCTCTTGAAGTTTGCTTTTAAATGGCGGAGAAGTCCTCTGCATGCACACAGCGCTGCTACTTCATAAGGGGAAGACGTACTCATCCGTTCTTCAACGCTAAAAAAGCGACTGAGCTCCTCCTTCACAGCACGCACGGCACCCTCACGTACGTCCATATACGTGTATACATATATATATATATGCAAATATGTATATACGTGTAAATATTCAGCGCCGGGATACGTGCGCATGTGTGTGGGACGCATTTGTGTGTGAAATGCAGGTATTAAGTCAGACACGGATACACAGAGGCACAGCAAACCGAACACACATATATATGTATACGCATATGCACATATATATATACATACGTAGATAAGTTCAAAATGGATATATATATATATATATATATGTGGCAAAGACGTGTGTATTCATACGTATATATATATATATATATATACACGGACGTAGAGAGGGAGATTTGCATAGGAAGACGACTAAAAGGAGGGGTAAGAAAGGAAGTGTGATTTTGGGCACGTACATAGACGCATGCGTGTGTGTACGGCCATGTGACTTGGCGTACTAAACGCAGTTGTATATCGAGCGCAGCTGTTGGCGATGCTTCGCGCCCGCAGCAGCTGCGACTGACTAGATCCCTGCCGCTACAACAGCAGCAGGTCACGCCCGTATCTGCTACCACTGCTCCTGCTGCTGCTGCTGTTGCTCTGCAGCTGCTGGTTCTGCCGACCCTGCTGCTGCTATTGCTGTGGTGCTGCAGTTGGGACAGCTTCGCCCGCTAACAAAGCACAGCCGCCGCTGCTGCCGTTGCTGCTGGTTTCCCTTCTGCCGCGGCTGTTTCCTCTTCTGCCGACAGTGCTGCTGCTGCTTCTCCTCCACAGCCGCTGCTGCTCCTCTATTCCGGCTGCACCTCCTACTTCTGCTGCTGCTGTTCGCCCTTTTGCCGCTGCTGTCGCTGCTGCTCGCTGTTTTGCTGCTGCTGTCGCTGCTGCTGCTGCTGTAACTCCGCTGTTGGACAGGTACCGCCAGTGTGGCTGCTGCCGCTGATGTGCGGTGGCGTCCCCAAAAAAGACGCCGGTTGCTGCTGCTGGGCAAGTCCTGCTGACGCAGTTGCTGGCGTACAGCTGCTCCTGCTGCTGCAAGCAGAGCAAAGTTTGTATCCGGTGCACTCACGCTGCAGCTGCTGTGTGGCAGCCCAGCAAAGCAGCGCGACGTCACCCGCCGCACAGCAGCACGCAGAAGCAGCAGGACAGCAGCAGGAGCAGGAGCAGCAGCGGCAGCAGAATATTAGACACACAGAATATGCCACAACTGGGACGTCGGCAGCAGGACCCGCGGCAGCAGGAACCGCGGCAGCACGAACAGATGCCTGGCCTCACGACCTCGTCTCTTTGTTGAATTTTTAGAACATCACATCACAGGCAGGCAACGGAAAGTTTCCTACGTCCGTCACACTTCGTTTCTCTGCGGTACGCGCCTGCAGCGACTCACGGGAGTGCGGGAGCGAACAGAAAGGAGAAGCAGCTGCGATTCCGTAGCCTGTTCTCCGGGATGAACCCGAAAAATCAGAGAGAATAAATACTCTGTCAATCATACATGCGTGTTCTCAAGGATGCACACGGACGCCGAGGAGTTGCACATCTTCATTCGCGGAGACAGAGAAGTCGCCCGCACGAGGTTTAGAAAACAGATAAAAACGGCTCTGTTGTGATGGCCTTATGCGTACAAATGTAAGCTAGTCTTTCTCTTCTACTTTCTTCATTTCTCCTCCTCTCTCTCTGTCGAAATGTATACACGTTTGTATCGACTGTGCCGCTGTGTGTATTCTTCGCTACGTAGACATGCAGGACGAGACAGCTGAGCGCCGTCAAACGGGGAATTTCTCGTTTCGGTTTTCGTGTCTTGCGGGACGCGAAGCTGCTGCAATTAGACGCGCGCGCGGGCGCCGTTCCTTCTTTTTCCCGGCTCATGCAATATCCTTCAAGATTCGAGAGGGAGACGGCTCTATCTGGTGTGAAAGAAAGGGAGAAACCACGGGGAACTAGAAGACAAGGAAAAGGAGCAAAGGAAGAACAAAAGAAAAAGAAGGAGGAGGAGAAAAAGCGGGAGATGGAGAGGTGCTGGTGTCACCAAGCTCACGAATTTACTACGCATGTGCGCCTGCGGCTTGGTCCCCGGGGGGGCGCCCCTGCAGCCGTTCTTCGTCCGCTGTGTCCCTATCAGGCAGACCTGTATTTTCGTAGTTCTGCGTTTGCTTTAACTCGTTCATCGACCATTTTCGCCTCCAGACAAACTGGTATATTCAGATAGAGTTCTTCGTCTGCTTGGTGTGCATATATGTCAGTCGCTCCTTGTCCTTTTCCACTTTGACGTCGGCGCGCACTCACATAATTCTTCTTCAGTTCCTTTTCGCGCAAATCTCCGGAACTTCACGCGTCGGGTTCTCTGTTGGCTTTCTCCAGAGGGCGTTAAATGCAAATTCATGTAGAGAGAGGTGAACGGGGCCGAGAACAGGTGGATCTTACGAGATGCACGGCGGCGAGACACAGAGACACGCCGCATGCCCGCCGTCTACACCTAAATGAAATTTTTGTACCAAAACAGCTATCTGTCTGTGTGTGTACGCGTGTCTGTACGTGGATATATATATGGCTACATATGCGCATAGTTGGACGTGCGTACTGCACGTGCGTGTAGATATACGCTATAGAACTACAAAGAAACTTTTTGTCCCGTGTGCTGCGCACCCGGGGACTGCTGTTGCATAGGGTCGTAAGCACATACAGAATTTTGCTTGTGGCTTATCCAGCTGCTGGTACGTGCGTGGAACACGTGAGGATTGCCTGGCTGGCTGCTGCAGCTGCAACCGCTGCTACTGCTGTTGCTTCCGATCTTCTGCTAGCGTCACTTCTGCTGTTCTGCTGGTGCCGTTTCGGCTGGGGTTGCTGCTGTTGCAGTAACTGATACGGCAGCCGCCCCTGCGACTCTTCAAAGTGTCTTCGTTTGCTCGAACAGGCGACAAGGGTCAGACACTTGCTAAAAAGTGCCTTCGACCGAATACAGGCTAACACTAAGAAACCACCAATTCCTCGAGAAAGTACCTTCGATACGGCATCATTTACGAAAAATCTTCCTGCTATACATGCACGGCCACAGAAGAGTGTATCTGCAACTTTAAGTGTATGGTGCGATCGTAGGGTCATGCAGTTCAAATGCACTAGCATGTAGAAGGCGTGTGTGTGCATTGCTTCGTCCGCCT
Source organism: Sarcocystis neurona (assembly GCA_000727475.1). Lineage (NCBI taxonomy): Eukaryota > Apicomplexa > Conoidasida > Eucoccidiorida > Sarcocystidae > Sarcocystis > Sarcocystis neurona. The sequence continues at coordinate 467,163 of KL647301.1, read as the reverse complement.
CGTCCTAAGAAAATACAAGCCGTGCATCCGTCAGTGTCCAGGAAGGAAAGCTTGACGCCTACGGTGTGTGTATGCGTGGGGGCCACTTTCAGTTCACGCCCGCACCACGCACACGTATCAAGGTATGCGACGCCATATACACATACAAGTAGCCGCGCTTATGGTGTTGTCCACGTGCACGTATGTATACATGTATTACGAACGTGTAGTTGGCCTTGCAACACGCGAGCCGCAGACGCAGCAACAGCAGCGCCAGGAGCGGATGTATGTAAACTCGCACACGCACGAATACGTAGCAGGGATTTATCCGTATGGGAGTTGTATACATGTTAACTCGCACGCCCACGAATATGTAGCAGGGGTCTACATATGAGAGTTGTATACATTTAGACAACAATCGCTAAGTGGGGAACAACTAAAATGGCGGCACGCTATGGGTCGCGCGTCCTTGTGTCGCGTGAAGACATCCCAGGAACATTGGCGAAGAGGCGCGAGCTCCGGCTGCTAATGCTTCGTATCCCTTCACAAAGTACATAGATGTGGTTGAAGGGGTGGCTAGGTCGATGTGACCGTGAAGGACAGGAGGGGAGACAGATGTGACAGAAATATACACACAGAAGTATTTGTTTACGTATCAATAGAAATATACACACAGAAGTATTTGTTTATGTATCAATATTTATATACACATGCCCTACGGAGGCGCCCTACCAACTTCCCGACTTGTTTTCTGCATACGTATGCACACACCTACACAGGTGTACGTGTATTTGAATTACTATACGCAGGGTGGCATAATCTCCGCACAAGAGGTCACACACATACGGACAAAAACTTCTTTTTTGCCCAACAGAGGGAGTGTCCACATTTTTCTAGCCACAAAGAACGGGGTTAACGAACCTCCGTAGGTAACAATCTCTCAAAAGCGCCCATCTCGAACAGCACCTGCACGCCCCAGACTACAACACACGTGTGTTTCTTGCGAAGCTATATTGAAATCGTGCCTATCTCTCCACTTTGTCTGTGCCTTCAACGTCATCGTATGCAAGCGTATCAATGAATTTACACCCTACCACACGTACACGTAGAAATATACATATATATATGTGCAACGAATACGTATACATTTAGAGAAAGAGAATGCTTCTGCAGTAAAAGGGACACTACAGTCTGTATATACATGTATATGTAGCGAGCGCGCGTATAGAGGAAAAGGTAGAGTATAGTGCAATAGAAGACGAAATCAGCGGCAGAGAAGTGTATATAAACGAATCCGTGGGAAGTACTTGAGGTGAAACAAGCGGGTGCGTACGGGAAGCAGTGACTAGCTCTCTGCATCTTTAGATGCGACGAGAGCCCTTTACCCTATATGGGGAATACTTTACACATTATTTGGATGCAAAATGTGTCAGCGTACATCGATAGGATTTTTGTATACGTAGCTTGCCGGCAGCAGGTTTGGCGGTCGCCGAGGCAGTTGAACGTTCGAAGTTACCATCAGCAAATCACAAAAATACTGGGCGACAGTGTCACCCCCATTCACAAGCAGCACCGCTGTCGATCTGCCATTTCTGCAGCACTTGCCTAGTTGGTACGCAGTAGGAGCAGAAGGCAGCAGAAAGGGCAGCCCGCTGATGCCGCAGCACCAGCAGCCGCAGCAGCACCACTGCGAGACCAGCAGCTAGTACTATCCTACCACATATTAGACACTTGTTAGCGCATCGAGGCAAGAACGGCGGGCAGGTACGAAGAACGCATGCACCAGCAACGAATGCACCTTCTTCAGCCGTGGCTGTTGTGCCTGCTCTCCATACGTGGGCGCATTCCTCATGAGTCGCAGCTGGTGCTACTGAACACATGGCACCATGAAGCAGCAGCAGCTGCAGCACCGTAACGGAACCAGAAGGACGATCGATGACGTCGGCAAGCACGACAGCTGGGCAGGCGCAGCAACAGCAGCGCCGTGCGAACCGCAGTGCTAGCAACTACAGGAAGCAGCAACCGTAACGCAGCAGCACTAGTAAAGGAGCAGCATCAGCAGTTTTCGCACACGGAGGCAGCCGTGGAGGCTGCAGCACGGGAGCGATAGCAGCAGCGCAAGTAGCAGAACCGTACAGCTTGCCGCATTTCTGACGAGAGGAACTTGAATTCAAGTGGCAGCCACCTGCGATGGGGAGCCTCAGCTGCACACAGCTGCAGTTGCAGATGCAAAGCGTTCGCGTTCATTTTCGTCGTGCCGCTGAAAGCAGCACTTCATGACCCGTCTTGCACCACTCCTTCTCCGTTGCTGAGGGAGTTGGTTATGTGTTTTAGATGTAAGCCACGAAGCGCAACAGCGCGTACGCTTCTTGTGGGCAAGTACGAGTGCAGTGTGACTTCTTTACATTTCAGCAAACGTAAAGAAAGTACTGCTGACTCCCGTCTACGCAGTAAAGTTTACCTCACACCGCATTGTACAAGACGCTGTACAAAGTGCAAGTGCATCGCACACCGTTCCTCTTTCTCGTAGTTCGTCGCGTGGCTCAGTGCGTCCCCGAACTTCGCGAATTCGAAGAGCGTTTGCAGCGGCTCCTCTCGCCAGGCCTTCGAATCCGCTACTGCAAGTTTTCCACATGGTGGCAGCATAAGGCAGACCCTACACCTCTCGGTACTCCCTGTGTTCACTGCTGTATACTCCTGTCCTCAATCCAAGCACTCACATTACCTTCCTGTGTGCACGTCTATGCAACGGCTGTGAGAAAGCAGAACAATTTTGGTGCATAGGAGCCGCGTGATGAACAGACAGCCGCATACGCGCAGCTAATGGTGTGTCTTCATTTATCCGTCACGGGACGCAAGGAAAACTGGCAGTTTTCTGGCGAACAGTACCAAGCGGCCGTGCACGTGTGGCCAGCTGCCCGCCAACTGCTGCTCCTGCAGCTGGTTTTGCAGCGTCGTGCAGCGACGTCTGTACTCGTCAACGTATCAGTGGCTTCATTAGCACTTTAGACGCACGCGCGAGGTGTGAAGCAACGGGGCTGCGCATGCACGCAGCCACATCGTCAACATTCTCCCCTCCTTCTTTTATAATGCAAGCAACACTCAGGTATTGCCGCAGCACAACCGCGTGTCCTGCAGCCGCGCTCCTGTATGACAAGCGGCAGCAGGGTGGCGCTTGTTTAGACGCCCGGTCGGTGGGACGCAGTCGATACATGCTATCACGCGGTGCTTTTAGACTGTCTCTGTTTACATTTGCTTGACGTGTTCAGCACACGTATGCGAACTGAGAAACGATTCTACGTAGCTACAGCGTAAATATGTGGAATGGGCGCATATATTTATACATGCGTATATGTATAGAGTGAGTGGTCCAGTCTATACACATGCAGCAAGAGACTCCCCCGTTTCGGGCGTGTGCCTGTATTAAGTGCTACGTATACATCTATGACGGATGCAGCGCACGCTTGCCATCACCCCCCCGCTTCACAGAAGTCACGAGAACGTCAGGGCAACAGCAGAATTATCCGCAGCCGCAGAACAAGCGACGGCAGCAGCAAAGGGACAGGGCGCTGCACTGGTGAAGAGCGAGGAGTGACGAAGCAATTGAGGTGCACTGCTGCTGCTGCTACTACTGCAGCTGCTTCTGCAGACGAAGGCGTTGCTGTTTCCCCTCTGCAGGAGCCTCGCAGACGCTACAGCGTTCCAGCGGCCGGACGTAGCCGTTCCCTACGTCCCGTAGCACGGAAAAATTCAAACAGAAATATTTCCCTGCGTCAAGCCACTGTTCAAAATACGCGTCCACATCCACAAAACGACAGTCGCATGCATGTGTCTCTGTACATGTAAACTTAACTAAACTTTTACGTCTCCGTGGACATACGTATCAGTGTGGGTAAGTGAGAAATCGACGGATACAAGACTGACTTGATGATGACTCGCGTATACAAAAATACACCCACGTAAAGCACACATTTGAAAAGGCATGCAGGACCACTTCGCAACGGCTGCCCCCATCTTCTTCAAGACAAAAAACACCAGGAAGCGAGAGTTCCTCCTCCCCACACGGCAATACTGCTAACAATACGCACATGTATATACACATATGTGATATGCAAGCGAAACGCTCTACGTAGACACGCACGTATGCGTGTGCATGGGCGTGCCTCTCTCTCTATATATATATATATAGCTCAATATGTCTGGGTCCGCATATTCGCAGTATACACGCATAGGGGCGCGTTTACACAGACAGGTGCGCATGCACTTCATATTTATTTACGGGTGTATGTGGAGAGGTCCAGGAGACCTTCACACCACACACGCACAACCACAAACGGACGCCAGTAAAGCGGGGAGCATCGGTGCCTCTCCCTCCCTACACACCTGGGGATATTTGTATATGCAAGTGCATGAGTTCCGTACAGTTGTCCGGCGTGTGGACAACGGGTACATTTCACGCAGGCGAGACAGGGGAAACGGCGAAGAAAAGAACTCCACGTGGACAAAACAGAGGCGCAGCACACGCGCAGGATACACGCGGCCACCTCCTCCGCCAGCACCGGGGCACAAGATGGGCTCCTGCGCGCCGGAAATGCAGCCGGCTGCTGCCCTCCTGCCTCACATCGCGCAGCAAACCTGCTGCTGCTGCGGCACCGTAGGGCTACGCCTGCTGCAGCCAGTGCTGCCGCGTTGCTCCACATGGCTGGTGGACTGCGCTGCAGTGCTACCGACGCTTGGTCGCTGCACTCCTCCTGGTGCTGCCGTTGCTGCTGCTGTGCTGCTCCGCTTCGTCGCTGCAGTTGCTGTCACTAGCGGCAAGCTGCCTGCGGCTCTTGTGCACGCCCCTGCTCGGTTGCCGGAGATATTTGCGCCTGCCGTTGCTGCTGCTCCTAAGGCGATCGAGTCTCCGAGGAAACTACCTCCTCTGCAAACACCACGAAAAACGCGTTTGCTACCTTCTCCGCGGCATTCTTCGCTGCAGCTGCTGTTGCTGCGCTGCTGCTACTGCTGGTGCTGCGTGCCGCTGCTCTTCTTTGCTGCTGCTGCTGTTGCTGTTGGACTACTCCTGTTGCTGTTGTAGGCGCTGCTGCTGTGCTGCTGCGCGGATGGACGCTGCTCGATGGCTGTCGCTGACTTCTCGCTGGGAGTCGTGGTGCTTTGGTGCATACACAAACGTACCTCTCTTGCACTGCTGTTAAATCAGCCAGTGCTGCTGCTGCTGCTGTTGCTGCTGCTGCTGTTAGCGAGCAGCCCGTACTCCTCCGGATGTTCCACGTACGCTGCGCCCAGAAAAGCAGCACAGAGCAACCAGCCGCAACAGCAGCAGCAACTCAAGCGTCAGTGAAGAACAAAGTTACGTTTTACAGCGCGCCTTAATACATACGCATACATCCACACCCACAAACATATATCAGACCTTGTCTGTCTGCAGGTACCTATACATACACATATATGTGTATATGTGTATTGTGTGTGATACCAACATGCGTGACGAAGGAGCAGCTGCAGCAGCTTGCAACAGCTGCGGACACTGTGTGCAGCAACCGAGACAGCACCGCCCGTGCAGCAGCAACCGCAGGATTCCCCAACATGAAGTGCAGGAGCACGACCAGCAGGAGCAGCAGCGGGAGCCGCGGAAACGCCGCAGCAGCATCGGAACGAGAAGGACAAGCAGCAGCAATACTGGGGCTGGCAGCAACAGCGCAACAACAGCAAGACGGCAGGAAGCAACGTCGGAGAGGAAGCACAAGCCACTGGAGCCACAGGAGAAGTCGCACCCCGCGCAGAGAAGAGGAGGCGCGCCAGTCGCAGCGGCACCGGCAGCAAAGGAAACACAGCCGAACCAAAGACGGCAACACCAGCAGGCGCACCAACAGCAGCAGCGGCAGCAGGAGCAGCAGTGGCAGCAGCAGCAGGGGCAGCAGCCTTGGAAGTGGCCCGAATATTTCTTGGAGAGGGAGGCAGCGGGCCGCCAGCAGGTCGCCCGGTGGCAGCTTACCCGTCGCCGAGGCGAGTGCATCTTCGCTAGACATTTGCTGCGACAGGTACTCGTCGTAGAAGTACTGCAGCACCCACAACAGCAGAGATCGCAGCCCAGCACACGCACCATTTCCCGCGCACGAATGTGATCTCTCCACGTATTTCAGAGTACACATGTAACAGAAGTCACCCCACACAAACACATTATTTAAGGGGGGAAACGCATGCCTGCATTATGATACACTCACTCCTTTCTGTTCCAAGAAGCACAGGAGCACACTTGCAGGGTACATACGGGAAGACAGATAGAGGCACAGGAGCAAACCTTCTACAAGATACATACATAGAGAGAGAGAGGCACAGGCACAGAACTATACTTCTAGACAACACACATATATATATATGGAAAGATAGGTGGAGGCACAGGAGTATACCGGCTAGAAAATACATATATGTATGTGGAAGGATAGACAGGTAGACCCCCAGATTGATGAACAGATGTGTGTGTCTGCATATATACACACGTGCTGATATTCGTAGGAGGTCAACACTAGTGGCGCCACCAGCAGCAGGCACCAGCAGATACACGGCAACGCGCACTTGTTCTAATTGGCATCCGTACTTCTCCTTCTTAACAACTATTACAAAGGGGCTCATATATATATATGTATACGTATGCATGTGCACATACATACACCAACGTGTATACACTATTTATATACATATAGAGAGAGTATGGATACCTATACATAAAAGAGTTACAGCCTGGCATCCGCCTATTATATCCATACACAACGACATACACATATATATACGTACGAAGAGCCCTGGACTTTGAAGTGAGCTCCGCATACGCGGGCAGAGACATATCTACATCCATGTATCTTTTAAGTGACCAGAATATTACATATATATATACGGGGATAAGTAACTGAACTTGGGGACACACACGCACATGCAGAGACATACATATATATAGGAGAGGAGTGGACTGTAATATATACAGACAAGTGTGTCTTTGAAGAGTTAAGTGCTTACACATCCAACGACACATATATATGTGGAAAGACCGGAGTTTTACGTATATATACCTATGTATACATATATACATATATATGCATACGCATATATATATATTACTTTGAGATTTCCAGGCCAGAACACACACACCTCGCCCAAGGCAGGAAGTTGTGCGTATTTTGGACAGCGTCGCGGGGGGCAGAGACGCAGACACGCACACCACTACGTACTGGGCGTCAGCCACCGCTACCTACCCACACGTGTGTACATACCTCCAGACACACCAGCAAACTACAGGGGGACGAATAGAATATATAGATAGAGAGAGACACAGAGAGAATCGCAGCAGCAGAGGGACATTCTACACATGTGAATATATATATGCACACAAGCGACCAGAAGAGGGGCTACATCGGAAGCAAGACTGGCCAGTCGACCTGAAAAAGTGCTGTCGCCAGTCACACGAAGGGCCAACAGCGCGCAGTATATCTGCTGCTGTGCTGCTGCAGCTTGGTCTTGGGAGATTTGACGTCCCCTTCTCCACTTCCCGCCCCCTCCCCCTCCCAGGAAAGGAGGGTCTGCGCCGCCGAAGACCGTACTTTCACTCATATAAAATAACAGTCGACGCTGGCATATACAGCACAGAAACGACACACGCTGTAGATCCTTGACCTCCTACGAATATCAGCACGTGTGTATATATGCAGACACACACATCTGTTCATCAACTTTGTCGATCTGCGTGGGGTACTGCAATATGTATAGATGTAGACACGCTTGAATGAAAGCAAACGCATACACACGCATACACACATACACAAGTATCAATCATCTACAGAGAGATAGACACTTCTTCCCTGGGCAGGCATGTCCACATATGGACACGAACACACTTCCGCAGATCTATAGTCACACATATATGCGTACGTACACATATGTGTGAGCTGTAGAAACGTATGTATACGTATACACAAAGTTCCCCGTACATGTATGTATACATCCATTTAGGGGTGTGTATAGAGGTTATAGGAACGTATGCATGTGAAGAGACATATATACGTATATGAAGACACAAGAGTTCGCAGACATGGATGGATGCACACGCACACACATATATAGAATATAGATAAGTTATAGAGGAAGGGACAGACCGAAGCAGGGAGTCCTTTACCTCGATGAGTTCTTTTTTCGACCAGCCTTCCATGTACGATTCGGAGTCAAGGAAAGCAGCGGTCTGCTTCTGCATGTACTCGTGCAGGGCTCGTTGCTGGGAGGGCGTTCGCTGAAAAACTTTCGGCTGTTCCTCTGCTGCTCCGTCTGCTTCGGCGGCGTCTGCCTGCGCTGCAGCTGCTGCGGCTTGCGGCTGCGTTTCCGCTGACTTCTGTCCTTCCGACTCCTCGCTCCTTCGCCGCGGCGTCTGCTGCTGCTGTTCCTGCTGCTGCTGATCCTGCTGCTGTCGAGACCCCATACTGCTGCTGCTTCCCCCGTGATGTCTGCCTCCTCCTTCGCCTTCTCCGCCTGCCCCGCCTGCGTCTCTGTCTCTCTCCCTCTCCGTCTCGCTGCTCCTATCGCGCTGCTGCTGGTCGTCGTGCTGCCTTCGGCCGTGGCGCTGGTGCTGCTGCGGCGGCGGCGAGGCGTGGCGCTGCGCTTCGCAGATCCCCCGTCTCTCGCCGCCGTACCCCCCCCGTCTCTCGTGTCTCCCTCCGCCGGACGGTCTTGTCTCTCGGCGGTATTGCTGCGAATCGCGCTCCTGCTCGGCTTGGGGGGGGGCGTCTGTGGCGCGCCACCCCATCGCTGCGGCTTCACGCAGGTAGTTCTTCTTCAGTAACAGAGACTGCTGCTCAAATTTGTACAGTTCGCCACGCGCCGGATGAAGCAGCTGGCACTGCTCTGGTCTGTCGCACCTGCCTGTATTCATGTATTCTCGGCAAGCTCGCGGTGGTCCTGCCGCTGCTGCGGCTGCACCTCCCCCTCCTCCTGTCCCGCGCCCGGCGTCCGCCCTGTGCTGCTGCTGTCGCTCGCTGCTGTGCGGCGGAGGGCTAGCGGCTGCAGAAGAAGCAGCAGCAGCAGCGCCATAGGAGGAAGACGAAGCCGCACCACCGGCGTGCTCGCCGGGTCGCCGCTGCAGCAACACACCTCTCTGCTGCTGGTGGTGGCGATGGCCGCTTTCATCTCTCTCTCCTGCTGCGGAAGCACCGGACGCACCGGCGAACGGCAGCTGCTGCCTTCCTCCTCCTACGGATCCTCCTGCTCCACTGCTACGATACAGCTGTCGCGGTGGGGACACAGAAGAACGCCGACACACTTGCTGCTGCTGTCGGTCGTAGGAAGGAGAAAACGAAGAGAACGAAGAAGAGGAAGAAGAAGCGGCTTCCCTCTGGTGCCGCGTTCGCAGAACCACTGCTGCTCCACCCCCCGCCTCGTGCTGCTGCTGCTGCATGTACGACGCGCGTCTCCCTTTGTGGGCAGAGCCTCCTTTCCCTCCCCCCCCGCCTCCACCGCGAGACGACGCGGAGTACCCGCCTCTGCCGCCAAAGCAGTCAGCAACAGCTCCTGGACTGCCGCACTCCAACACGCAGGCTGCTGCTGCTGTTGTTCCTGCAGCCCCACGACTGCTGCTGGACAAAACGACCGGCCGCGACGAGGGAGACGCCACTGCGTTCTTCCCTGGCAGTCGCAAAATCACCGGGCTCGGCTGCGCGTGCTGCTGCTGCCTCTGCTGCTGCGCCCTCTGGGGGTGCTGCAGCCGCGGCTGCTGCAGCTGCATCTCATGCTGCGGCGACGCATGCGGCAGCAGCGCCTTCTCTTCTAACCTTCGCCTGTGCGGAGGCGACTCAGACACCCGGCTTTCGCGCTGGACGTACTCCCCAAAGCGACGCCCGTCTCTCCGGCTGCTGGGGCCGTCCCGTCTCTCTGCAGGCCGCACGAAACTCCCCCGTCTCCCTCCGCCAAACGGGCTGCGACTTCTTCTCCCCTCTGCGTCCCTGCCCAGTCTCTCATCTGCTGCTGCTCCTCCTCCTCCTCCCTCTCTGCCCCTGCTGTCACCGCGTGCGGCTGCTGCTGTTCGTCCGCCTCCCCCCCTCCCCACTATCGCTTCTTCCTCACGCCAGAGTGGCCTGTCTCGCTGCCGTCTCGTCTCCTCCAGGGAGGCACTTCTTCTTCCTGCTGCGGCTCCAGCTCCGGGTGCGCCTCTTGCTGCCGCTGAGGAAACGGGAGATTTGCTGCCGCTGGGGCTCCGGTTCCGAGCCCCTCTGATGAAGCTGCTTGCGTGTCGGTCTCTGCTGCGCCGCCAACGATTCCGTGTGAATCTGCTGCTGCTTCTTCTGCTGCTGCTCCTGCTGCTCCGTCGCTCCACTCCCTGCTGCTGGAGCACCATGCCTCCTTCTCCTCCTCCTCCTCTGTCCGCTGCTGCGCGGCCTCTCTCGCCATACCCCACACTTCCTCGCTGCCTGCTGCTGCTCCTGCTGCTGCGGTCTGCTCTGCTGCTCGCCACTCCCTCTAATTTGCCTCCGCTGTCTCCCCGTCTGCTTTTCCGCTGCAGACTTGCTTCTCTGCTCCTCCACCGCCCACGCTTCCTCTCCCCTGCTGCCACTACTGCTCCACCTCCTCTTCGCTCTCCGTCTTGCTGCTGCCGCCGCCACACCCCACCGGCTGCACCTTTTCTGCTGCTGCTGCTTCTTCTGCGGCGTCCTTCCCACTGCTCCCCCGCTCGGCCACCTGCATGCGTGCTGCCGCCTCCTGCAGCTGCACCCCCTCCTCTTCCTCTTCCGCCCCGCGTAGGCAGCTGCCTGCTAGTGCTGCTCCTGCTGCTCCTCCTTCTCTCCGCTGCCGAGCGCCCTCCTGCTGCTCCCTCCCCAAATTCGCCAACAGCGGCAACCGCCCCCCGCCCAGCTTCCTTCACAGAGTTTCTCCATCCACCGTCATCACTGCTGCGACTTCGACTTCTCGAGGTCGCTACTGCTGCTGCTGCAGCGTGCGTAGCTCTCATTCTCTGTTGCTGTTCTCCCTCCCGCCCCGCTCGCTGCTGCGGCAACAGCCCGTGCTGCACCTGCTGCCGCCCTCCGAACGGACTCGCTCCTGCTGCTGCATTTGGCGCGCGCTTCAGGGAAGGCGCAAGTCGGTTTCTGCTGCTGCTCCTGCTGCTGCTGCTACGTCTCCTTCCTCTTATCGACCCCTGCCCTACTGACTCCGCTCCTCGCCCGCGCCGCTCAGTCCCATCACCAGCACTTGCCGCATGCATCAGCGGCCCGTGTCCAGCAGCAAAATCCCTGCTCTCCGCCGGTGACGCAGCAGCAGCCAGCCTCTTTGTCGCACTGTCCGATCTCTGCAGGCTCCCAGACGCTTTGCCTCTTGCTTTCCCACCTCTCTGTGCCAGTGCCGGTGCCGCTTCTTCCTCCTGTCTTCTTCTCCTCTCCCTGCTGGCTGCTAACCGCTGGTCGCTCTTTCCTCTCCTGCTGCTGCTTGTGCTGCGGTACGTGCTTCTGCTGCGGTGCTGCAGCCCGGCCCTTCCCGATGAGACGCTGCGGCTGTACCTGCGCTCTCTCTCCCCACGCACCGCTTTCGCTGCTGCTCCTGTTTCTCTCTGTGAGGCAGAGTTTGAAGCTGCAGCAAGAGCAGCGGCCGCTGTCCCTGCTGCTGCTCCCTTAGCCCCCCCTCCGCGTGCGTGGCGCTGGCCGCTGTCGCTGCGACTGTCCCGCTGCCCTGCTGCGACCGCGGGACGATTCTCAGCGGAGCTGCCTCGGCTTCTGCGGCTGCTGCTTCTGCTGCTGCTTCTTCCTCTGTGACGGATGCTGCTGCGGCTCCGTCCGACTTCCCTCCCCATGGTGCCGCTGCTACTCCTCATGTAGCTGCTGCTGCTGCTTTCCGCGGTGCTGTCTGCCCTTCTTCCTCTAGGCGCCGCCGGCCGCTCAGCAAGCCCGGCGTCAGGTGCTGCACCACGGCTGTCGCTTCTCTTCCTGCTGCCTCCCCTGCTGCTGTCTCTTCTTCTGCAGACAGTCGCTCTTCTGCTGCTGGTGCTGCTGCCTCTGCTGTCGTCCCTCCTGCTGCTTCCGCTGCCACTTCTGACTCCCAGGTCCCCTGCTGCTGCGCCTGATGCGGGACTCCCGCTGCTCCGGCAGCTGCTTCGCTGCTGCTGAGTCGCAGCTGCTTCCTCGTGCTGCTGGCGTCTGCTGCCGCTCCTGCTGGACTGTGGCACGGCTGTCCCGTCACCCGCACGCGCTCCGGGGCCGGCAATGCCGTAGCTATCGCTTCCGGTCGCTAGACCATCCGCATTAGCAGCGGCTGCTGCGGCGGCAGCATGCAGAGGTTTCCCTTCGCTTTCCAGCTTTTTCACCACCCGGTGCTGCTGCTGTTGTTGCTGCTGTTGCACCTCCTGCTCGTCGCTGCCTTCCCCAGCGTCTCCCTGTTCCTCAAGGCGATCCGACGCGAAGATTCTCCGCTGGTGCTTTCCTCCTAAAGCACGCGCTTCGTCTGCTGCCTCCTGGCGCTGCTGCTCACACGCCGTTGCCGCCGCAGCCACTGGTGACGCAGCGCGCTCTTCCGTTCCCCCCCTGCTGCTGCTTCTTTGAAGTGCGGCGAGACCGCCGCCGGCAGCAGCAGGAACGGCGCGCCAGCCGCTCCTACTCCTCCTCCTCGGCTGCACTTGTTCGTCTCCGTCCTCGTCTCTCCCCACATACAATCTGCGGCGTACAGACGCGTCAGAAGCAGCAGCGGCCCCACTTCTCACACTTGCTGCACCCAGCATGTCCGCCTGCTTGGCTGTCTCCACGCTGACAATTCGGCCAGAAACCGACGGGGCTGTCATCCTCCTGCTGCTGCTGCTTCTTTTTTCTCCTCTCGCTCCTTCTCTGCGCATGCGTTCCCTCTTGTCGACGTCCTCCTCCTCCCCTTCTACTCTCCTGCTGCTGCGGCTGGGGCTGCGACCCCACTCTCCGCCTGCTGCTGCCGCGTCAGCCGACCGTCCCCGGCTGCTTCTCCTCGGCCACCCTCTTTCGCTGCCGCCGGCTTGTCTCCGCTGCTCCCCGTCGCCCTGTCCTGCCGTCGCTTTGTCTGCGACTACTGCTGCTGCTGCCGTTGTCGGCGGCGGCAGCACGACTACCGGACTGCCGCCTGCTGCGCTTGGCAGCAGCAGCACCCGGCCCCCGTCCTGCTGCACCCGGTGGCTCCCAGCGACACCCGCCCCACCTCCGGCAACGCCTCTTTCTCCGCCGCTGCTGCTTCTCCTCTCGCGCTGCTGCAGCAGCCTCTGCAGGCTGCCTCTCCGCTTCCCCACACGCTGCTGCTGCTCGCCGTCTCTTTCAAACGAAGAACCCCGTCTCTCCCGCTGCAGCTGCCTACCTTCCGCTTCCCCGTTGCCTTCGCGAGACCCCCCCACAAGCAGCACATGCGTCGCCGCCTCCTTCTGACGCAAACTCTCGTCTTCGGCCCTTGCGTCATATTCTGCTCCTCCTCCTCTTCCTGCTGCAGCTCTTCGCCTTCCTGCCGCCCCAGCCCCCCCACAAGCGCCACCACCACGCCCTCCCCTCCTCCTGTCTCTCCCCGGGACGCTATCTTTGGGCGCGAACGCTGCAGAGTACTGCTGCTGCTGTTGCTGCTGTGTCAGATGCCGCTCGCCTCGCAGGCCTCTCCCGCCAGCGACGTAGAATAGACGACCTCCTGCTGCCGGTTCGCCTTCCGCAAACGACCGGCTGCTGCTTCTTCTCCTTCTTCTGTCTCCCTGTGCCGCTGCTTTTCCTCGTCCTCCGTCCGGCCGCTGCAAGCGCACCACGTCTCCGTCGTCACTCGTAGAGGGGAACTCCTCCCTGCTGCTGCGCTTGCCGTGCGGCGGAAGCAATTTTTCTTCCGACTGGAAGTCCCTGCGCGCCGGCAGCAACTCTTCTCCTCGCAAGAACGCGCGTCGCCCTACAAACTCGCCGTCACCGACGACCTGTCTCTCGTGCGACGGAAGCCGTCTCGCTTCACCACGCGGAAGCACCAGCAGACGTCTCTCGTCGACGTGCAGCAGCTCTCTGCTGTCGGGGTGCAGGCGTCTCTCTCCGCAGGGCAGCAGCAGCCGTCTCTCCTCAGGCGGCAGCAGCAGGCGTCTTTCTTCCGGAGGCAGCAACAGCCGTCCCTCTTCGTGCAGCAGCATCCGTCTCTCTTCCGGCAGCAGCTGTCTGCCTTCATGCAGCAGCCGTCTCTCAGCCGGCAGCAAGTGTCTCTCCCCTGGCAGCAGGAGTCCTCGAGGAGGCGGCAGCAAGGGTCTGCCGCAGAGCAGGTGGTGGTGGTGGTGTGCAGGAGGATATCCAAGAGGTGGTGCGCCGGCAGCAACAGGTGGATACAACGGCGGGCCGAAGGGCAGTGGCATTCGCTCGTTCTCTCTCATATATTCCTCCTCTTCCCACAGCGACCGAGGCAGCATCTCTTTGTGTTCTCTGCTGCTGTACCTACGCATGCGCTCCTCGCTGCTGTGGCGTCTTCCCCACCTCATACCTCTCACACTGCTGATGCTCCGACGCCTCGCGTCCCGCGGCCCTCCTCCTGTCGCGTCTCTGCTGCTGACGCTTCTGCGGAAGCCGCCGTTGCTCAGCTGCTCCATCCGCCGCTGTTGCTGTTGCCGCCGGTCCGAACTTCCTGCTTCCACCGGCCCTCGCCTTTGTCCTGCTCGGCCTTCCGCAGGAGCCCTTCTCCCTGCCGACTGCTGCACATCGCCGCTGCTGCGACTGCTGCTCCTGCTACCGCGCTCCCGTCTCTCCCCCACGTTGCCCTCCCGCCGAACGTGATGACGCATCACGACTGCTGCTGGTCCTCTGCTGCTGCTGCCTCCTTCGTCCACAAGGACCACGCGTCTCTGCAGCATTCCGTCTGCTTCGTTATTTGCAGCGCTTCTTCTCTCTCCTCCGGTCTTCGGCAAAAGTTTCACTCGAGGAGAGCCTGCAGCAGCCCCGCGGCCACCGGCAGCAGCAGTCCGACCACCGGCAGCAGCACTCCGACCACCGCCAGCAGAGCCTGCAGCTCTCTCTTCATTTCCTTCTCTTGCTTCTTCTTCTCCTGCAGCAAAAGTAGAAGCGTCTGCTGACCCTCCCGCTGCGCGACGCACACCCAGCAAACGGGCCACTACTGCTGTTGCGCCGGCACCTTCTTCCCTCCTGGCCCTCTCTTCCTCTCCACTTAACACACGCCCCTCCTCGTCCTGTCTCTGTCTCTCATAAGCGACTCCCCCACGTTGTTCTCCCTCATCTGCTGCTGCTGCTGCAGCCCGTCTCTCTCCTCTGCGCTGCACTGCCTGCTGCTGCTGTTCGGACTCCAACCCCCTCCCGTCGGTGTGGCTGCCGCCAGTCGCATAGTCGCGTGCTGCCGGTTCTTCTTCTTCTTCGATAGATGCAGCAGCGGCATTCCTTCCCCGGTGCTTCTGTTTCTTCGACGCGTCAGCTGCAGCAGTCGCGTGGAGCAGCAAGGACAGCGGAGCAGAAGAAGGTGGCACTGCAGTGACTGCTCTCAGTTGGACTGCTGTCGCTGCCCCAACTCCGCTCCCTCCACGCTGCTGTCGCTGCTGCTGTCGCTGCTTCTTCTCGTTCCTCCCCACCAAAGACGCACCTCCTGCTCGTCCCCCTCCCTGTGCTGCCGCTGCAGAAGGACCTGGCCGCAGCAGCAACACGCGCTGACTGCCGGGAGTTGCTGCTCCTCCTGCCGCCCCGCCTCCTCCTGCTGCCGGCACGAGCACTGCCGGCTGCCGCTGCAGAGCCACCCACCCCACACACACACGCAACGGCACTGCATCCGTACGCCAACGAAAGTCAAGAAACATCGCTCCACAGCAGCAGCAGCAAACGACGTGCGCCCAGCAGCAGCTCGCGACCCCTTCTGCAGCACGGCAGCAGCGACGGGGAAACGGCGGCAACTGCGTCACAGGAAGAAGCAGACAAAGCTCTGGCAGACAAAGAGGCGACGTCAGCAATGTAGCTGCAGCGGCCGCAGCAGAAGACATCTTAAAATAAACAAGCGACATGCTCGACTAGCTTATCTGCCCACGCCGTGCGGACCTTCTAGCCCACAGCAGCAACTCGCCTGCAGCTGGCGCCGCAGCCAGTCGTGCGCAGCAGGAGCAGCAGGGCTGCACACGAGGTGGCGGCAGCAGCAGCAGCAGTCTAGCAGCAACTGGTGCGTCTGCGGTACCGGCAGCAGCTGCGGAAAACGTTGTATCAGCAGGACGCGTGCGTACGACACCTGCGTGGCAGAAGCGACAGTAACAGGACGCAGGAGCAAGCGGCAGCACACCGAGCAGCGCGGGGGCGGATCCATTCACGGCTGACAGGGAGACGGAGAAGAAGCAACACCAACACGTATGTGGCTGCAGCAGGTCCAATAGTAGTGGCTCTGCAGGCGAGAAGACGCGCTAGCGCCAACACAGCAACCGAGGCGACAGAAAGCACGGGGGGCCAGTGGCAGCAGCACACGCGGACAAGCAGCAGATGCTGAGAAGCAGCAGAAGCTAAGAAGCAGCAAAAGCTACGAAGCAGCAGAAGCTAAGAAGCAGCAGAAGCTACGAAGCAGCAAAAGCTACGAAGCAGCAGCAGAATTCGATAGCTGATGTAATGGGAGCAGCAGAGCGATGGGAGCGTACCGGTTTACGTTTGGCACCTTCGCGGATAACTTCGTCGAGAGACATGTCGAGAAGTCGCTGCTTCCGGCGAGCCGACGCAGCAGCAGCGTCTGCAGAATCTTTAGCAGCATCGTCGACCCCTTCTCCCTTCCTTCCTTTCCCCGCTGTTGCTGCTCCTCCTGCGGCTGGTGCTGCTGCAGGCTGCTGCTGCTCTTCCTGCAGGGGCCGCAGCGGTCGCTCGGCGGCGGCAGTGGCGTCTTCCTCCGCGGAAGGGCCCGACGTCTCAGGCAGAGGGGCAGACGGGCGAGGAGGCGCTGGCACAGCAGCAGCAGCAGCATCTGCCTCTGAGGCTGCGGAGGAGGGGGCACCCCCTGCATCAGCTGCGGTAGAAGTTGCAACTCCTGCAGCAGTAGGCTCCATCACACTCACGACAACCGTCCGCTGTTCGCCTGCTACGTACGTCTCGCTGCTGCTCTCTCCTTCTGCTGCTGCATCACTGCGCTCCCGCAGCTTCACGCGACTCCCGGCGCCGTCTCCCGACGCCGCAGCCTCCACCCCACAGGCCACCAACGCGGCACTCATCCGGGACTGGCTGCTGCTGCGGCTACTGCTACCCACACGCTTTCTCCCCAACCTGCCCCTGCTGCGGCTGCTCCTCGTCTTCCTTCCCGAGCCTCTCTCTTCCACAGGCTGCTGCTGTTGCACACAGGCGATGCTACCCGTGCTGATGACGCTTCTGCTGCTCCGGCATGCACACAGGTCTGTCTACCCGCGTCCTACTGCGCGGATGCTGCTGCGAGGGTCTCGGCACTTGCCGCAGGGCTCTCCTGGTCCTGTGACGCCCTTGTTTGCTGCTCGTCGAGTAAGCAGGCTGCTGTTCTGGTCTTCCCCTGGGCTGCTGCGCCTTGACTCCACGCTAGCGCGGCACCGCAGGCTGCTGCTGTCCCTGCTCCACTTGTGGGGGCCGGTGTTCGCACACGCGACACCCTTACAGCTGCTGCTCCTGCAGTAGCAGGTGCTGCGCGCGCAGCCACTACACGTGCCGGCGGTGTTGTTGCTTCCGCAGCGGCTGCGCCTGGCGCACAGTCTGCTGTACGTACGCCTGTTCCTGCCTGTATGTGCTGAGGTCGTGCCTGTAGTGGCGCCGACACTTCCCTGCTGGTGGACGAGGGCGTGGGGGATCAGGAGGCGGAAAAGGAGGAGGAGGAGCACGAGAAGCAGCAGCAGGAGGACACACAGAAACGCCGGGGGGGCGGGAGAGCGGCGAGCAGCCGCAGCCGTACGGCAGCAGCAGCAGCAGCACTGCGCTGCCGAGAAGCGACAGCACTTTCCGCAGTAGCAGCCGCACCAGCGGCACGCTCGACGGAGGATATCACTGGGCGAGTTCGAATTGCGCTAGAAAGTCCACCATGCACCAGAGACGGTTTCTGCTGCTGTCGAAGCAGCTGTTCACCTTCGCTGGGGTGAACATGCACCACCGCGGGGGTGTTCCCTGGGGTGCCGTTAGAGAGAAGAAACCCGACTCCGTGAGAAACACAGCACCTAACACATGAAGAGGTCGTCACGGGGAGCATTAGGCGGGGGGAGGGACGCTTGGGGGCTCATTTAAAAATAGGCGGCCACTAGAAAAAGGAACTTTCTCTGGGACGTTGGCAACACGGCACGCATCGCACAGCTCTTCTCTGCAGGAACGACACTATTGCTGCCGCGCAGTTGTTGAACAGCAGCCGCTGGGGACGAAGCTAGCAGCAGCACGCACACTCGGCAAAAACCGCCGGGGAGAACACCAAGTAGTTCATATAAAACTAGGCATGCCGCCGCCCGCCGTGCTGCCGCCTCTCTGCTTCTGGTACGCCTTCTGCTCTGTGCTGCTCCGGCTGCTGCTGCTGCCGGTGGCGGCCTACTGCGGCTACGGATGAGGAGGAGGAAGCGAGGCCCGGCAGCATGCCGCGCACGCGCACGCGCGGCCTGCTGCTGCTGCTGCTGCACAGTGGGGAGAGGAGAGAGGTATATACGGGTACTAACTTCAGGAGGACACTTTATTACTACGAGGGACGGCAACAGCGGGTGGAGAGCGGAATAGACACGGAAGAAGGAAGCAGAGCAGGACGAGGACAGAGACGAATGAAGCGCGGGCAGAGAGAAGACGAGAGGAATCAAAATAGGAAAGGTAACGCAAAATATCACGAGCGTACACGCGTGGCTTTGCTGCTGTAACGACGACTTCACCCTGTAACAACACTCAGGAGTGACTACTGTGCGACTCTGCTGCGTCTACTTTTGCTGCTGCTGCTTCTGTTGTTGCTGCTGTGGGTACGTGTCGGTCCTACTACTGCTGGTACTGGCACTGCACCTCCTCCTCCTCTTCCGCGGTGCCTGTAGGGCTGCAGCTTCTGCAGTGGTTGCTGCAGTTGTTCTATTCTCCGTTTTCGTGGTGCTGTGCCGTTACGCCTGCTGCTGATCTTGCTTTCAGCTCGACCAACACTTTCTCCTTAAAGATGCCCTGCTGCTGCCGCTCGCTGCTCGAGTGTCCTCGCCCTTGCCGCTGCAGCACCCACTGCTGCTCGTCTTGGTTGTCCTCCAGCAGCTACTCGTTTTCGGTGCTGCTGCTCCTGCTGCCAGTAACGCGCTCCTCTTGCGCCTCTAGCACAGCCGATGCCACCGCCATTGCTGCCACTGCTGCTGCTGCCGCATGATGCCTGCAACTGTTGGCCCTATTCATCCGCGTACGCCTTCGCTGTTGCCTACTGAATACCGGATCAAGCTTCAGCGGTAGCGGCAGCAGCGGCGAAAGCCCGCATAGGAGCTGCCGCACGTAGAGGGAGAGAGCAGCACCAGCACAAGCGTGTAATGGACGTCCCTCCTGGTTGAAATGCTATCGATAACCACGTGGAGGACACCCATGCTGGGCGGGTGGCGGCACGGTGGTGCGGAAAGAGGGGGCAAGGCAATTCACTTTTCCCTGGCTGCATAGTAGTGGATAAGCTACACAGACGCGCTAAATGCTCGCGCATCACCAACAGCAGCGGCAAAAACACTAGCAGCAGCCGCGTCTGCGCAAGTTACGGAGCTATGCTCCGGAGGCCAACCCGCAGCAGACACTGCACCACCAGGCAGTGAAGAGGAGCTCAGCCCACATGCAGAGCAGCATTAGCAACAGAAGCCGCAGGAACAGAAGCGGCCGCAACAGAAACAACAAGAGCAGCAGCAACAGAGACAGGGCCGCTACAAGTTGAGGGTCCTGCAGAGGAGAGGACACGAGAGGCAGCAGCAGGAGCAGCAGCGATAGCAGGAACAGCGGGGACAGCGCTATTGTGGTCGGTTGTACACACTCCGTTTGTACTTGCCGTTACCAGCAGCCGTGCAGCGCGCCCACGGACTGTAGTATCTATCAATGTGTGTATGTACATATAAGCACATACATGTGTATATATATGTATATTTGTATGTACGTGTTTGCATGTATTCATGTGTACACCACCAGAACGACCGTAGAAGAAGATCTGCCTGAGCTGCAGTCTGATGCGACATAGAGAAGGTCTGCAAGATGTTTATGAGAACCGACACCAACTGCAGCGCCAGCAAGCGGACCCATGGATAGGGAGCAGCATGACTCCACACAGAGGGCGGCAGCCTTTCTCAGCACGAAGAGGCGCGGCACAGGAGAGCAGCAGCAGCAGCAATGTGAAGCTGCACGCTAGCTACAGTAAGCGAACACTGAGGTCATAGCCTGCGTTACGGTGCACCACCTCCTCTTCTGTGAATTGGTTCTGAACATGAAAAGCTCCAAATCGTGACGCTCCGGAGTGCGACGTCGGCTTGCAGCAGTTGTTTGTGCACCGGGGTATTCACATCTGCAGAGATATGAGCACATACGAAATACAACGTAACCCGGACTTCCTGTGTACGAAAAGGACCTCTGCCTGGTACAGGTTGGAAGGCAGTCGGAAGCTGCGGGCGTGGGTGCTTCTAGGATTGGCAAGAAGATGCGGTGCGATATATCATCTGCAGAAATACGGAGTGTGTAGTTTTTTGAGACCGTACATAGGATATTGCAGAGAACACTCAGGGTTTCCGTGGTGCAGCGGTGCGATGTCACACACAGCCCACACATAGTTGCTTCAGCTGCGTGTCTGGTATCCGTTGTTACAAGATGAAACCTGCGTATCGTTCTTTGGCCTGCCACTGAAGCGACACACTTTTTTTTGACCTGTGTATACTGCCACGACGTAACAGGTAAGCCAACATCGTTCGTTCCGCCCTTGGTACCAGCAAAATAATGAGTTGCTCACTTTGGTCACACCTGGGGAACACGACAAAGCGGTATTGCGCGTTTCCACTCTATTGTTCCCTTTGATGTCACTGTGGAGACACTACAGGCTCTCTCTGTTTATGAGAGGTGTGGTGCATCTTCGAACAGAAGGAGAATGTCTCCTGCTGTGTTGTCCATTTTCAGCGACCCCGGCACCGTGTGCCGTCCTTTCCGAAAATCTCTCCTTTTCAAGATAGGGGAAAGAAATCTTCTCTTTTCGGGAGGTACGCTTGCTGTCACTGCACAGGAGCCATCAGCTCGTCGCGTGCCAGTTCGATCTTCTGCGACGTTTTTACAGAAATCGGATCATCTTTGGGGTGTTGGATGTGGTCCCTTTCATACCTGCCACGTCATCGTTCATCGCGGGCGGTAAGCTCAAACAGTCCGCCTGCTGTTTGAGGCGTCTTATAAACGCTATTGCTTCCATCGAGTAGTAAACCACGTATCTTTTCCGATGTTAACGACCACGCTGTGACACCACGCTCCGAAAACCCTTCCCATGCTGTACCAGCGTCTGCCGCCATCTTACCTCAGTCACACACGCTGCACACATACTAACGCAGCTCCGGCCGTGTTACCGTGCAAATACGGACACACCTTTAATTTCATAGGAGAGCTGATGTTTTGCAGAAACCCCAAAGCCCTGTGAGTGCCGTTTGTGATGTGCTGACATCTCGATAACGTCGCACGCGCGTCCTCGGCCCGCACCAACGAATGGGAGGGAAGGGCCCGCTACTTTTTCGGCTCTCACAGAGTCTACCCGTGTACACCAGCGGCTCCTGTAGAGCCTGTCTTGTACAGAAGAGACGTTCTGCAGTCCGCGGATAG
This sequence comes from Sarcocystis neurona, assembly GCA_000727475.1. NCBI lineage: Eukaryota > Apicomplexa > Conoidasida > Eucoccidiorida > Sarcocystidae > Sarcocystis > Sarcocystis neurona. The sequence goes on along the minus strand of KL647301.1, from coordinate 445,465 downwards.
ACGAGCTTTCTTCTTTAGAAGCGGCTTTGGCCCCTTCCTGTATCAAGACAAAGCCGAGCCGCACGGCACGCACTTGGTAGAATACGCAGGAAGCGACTGTGCGGCTCGTTACGCGAAAGAGATCCGCTGCCAACCTCTGAAAGAACGGTGCACGTCTTCGCCTTCAGTTGAAATGGTGTCTTTTTATACAAGGGAAACTCCACCTATCTGGGCTATTCAACACTTTCTTTCCACGAACAGCTCTTCCGCTTTACCCTGCGTAGTCAAATTCTGTAGAAGCGATGCATATTGCTTGTGCCCGTGGCTCTGCTGCGGATGTCGCACAATTGTCTCTCAGCCATATCCGGTGTTTCACTTGTATTGTTTATGCTGACAGCCGTTATATCATACAGATATGTCTCTTCACTTATTCTTCTTCTCTTTTATAGGTAATCTCACACTGTAAGAGCCTTGCAACGTCCTCCTGCTTGTACGTAAGCACGCACTCTATAAAAGGCTTCCTGCTCATCCGTCTGCAGCACCATCATCTTGGTCATCAGCCCGGCCGCCATTCGACTGAAATGGTACCGCTCAATGTTGACACAGACTTGTAAATCGAAGCGCAGGCGGCCAAACGCCATAGAAGGAAATCAGAAGTGAACCTGTGAACAAAATTTACTAACACTGCCTAGATCATATCAGTGCTGATAGTGTAGTGACGCAAAAAGCGACATATTCTCTCTGTCACAATGACGGTTTTTCTTTTGCACGCAGCTTGTGTAATACACAGGCTCAATTTCTTTATGCAACGTTTACAGCCTCCGCGGGACGCGAATGTCGTATGTCTGCATCCCAGTTGATACGACTGTTATACATGCAATGGTATGCTGTCGTCTTGCTCTTCTAGTGAAGGTATAGTTATTTTACTGTAATGACGTAATGCGATGATGTTACCGCGAGAACACTCACGAAAGTCATATTGTGATGATATGTCACATTACACCTACGTGACAGTGGTCGCTTTTGTGGGGTGGTTGTGAATGATACTCTTCACACATGGAGTCAGTATAAAACAGTTCAAAGAATAGTGCTAACGGATTTCGTTCTCTACATGCAGTTCCGCAGAGCTGGTACTCTGCCCTACACGGTTCCACTGACGTAGTGTGCCTCACAATTACATATCTTGTGTCGCAGTTGGCATTCCCTTCTACTACTGTACCCCTCCACGTCGTTGTGACGAGTATCTGACGTAGAGATGCTGAGACGGAGCATGCTGTCCTTTTCACATGGGAACTTGTTTCAGCGAGTTAAAAAGGCTCCAGGTTCCAACGGTGATGATTCCGTTGTCGTTATTTGCTAAAATTTTACCCCATTGCAATTCCAACGCTCTACGCTATCGGTAATAGTTCCACGTGTTACTACTACAGCTTTCTGCTGTGACCCTTTTTCAGCGCAGATGGATATCTTCACGCCACTATACGAATCTCTACACTAGACAGTCACTGCGTCTTTACCAGTAGAATCGGTACGACACTAAATATTCCTAACGCGGACAACTGCTTTGCACACACGACAAATTCTCCAGACTTCGTTGCAACAATTTTATGTTACAAGTGGTAATTCTCCTGACGGTAGAACAAATACAACATTACTCTGCTACAGCTACATTGAGACGAACGCTTTTTGGTACTGTTGCTGCTTCTCTGGCAGATGTATGGAAGACGCCACCGAGTTGGTCATGTGCAGGTGTATAATGAGACTCCATGGACACTGTATCTTCACTGACTGTAACAAAGCACGTAGAGATACACATACACATACAGAGCGAGGGACGTAGATGTATGGAGAGGTATCCCAACAGCTTTGAAGCCATAAAAAAACTAAATGCGTACACAAACAGATGGGGATACGGCGGTGATCAGAAGCAGATGCACGAAAAGAAGCCGAGGAGGGATACAGCTTTCTTCACAGCGGACCGCTTTTGCGCCTCTCTGGTGAAATTGCTCTAACCTAACAAACATTATCTGTACTCACACGCTGTTGTCATTCCACTACGTACAACTGTCGCGTATAGCTAACTTCTATAGGCATGGGTAGCGCGAAGCCCGACTAGTGAACAAGAATGGGCTGTGCAGAGAACTGGGCGAGTCTAAAAGCCTCAGCTTCTGGTTAAAAAACACACCTCTCTTTGCACAGAACTTGAGCTGTTCTCCGCAAGGCAGGGAGAACACTGATGCACATACGGAAGAGTCCACATTCACTGCGAATAACAAATTAAACCAGCCTACCGCAATTTAAGTATGACAGTGTGTTTGTCCCAGTGCGTATCTTTTTCGTTAGATTCATACTAGCATAGTACGTGTAAACATCACGTATACATTGAGAACACTGCAACTGTCCTACTGAAAGCTATGTCGTAGTAAGAGTTCCGCTTCTTTGAAACGTTCTGTCTCTGCTGTAGCGTGCGGGTACTCTGTTGCAGGCAACAAGCATACCTGCACGCTGACCATATCTCGCTGGAAAGCCTCCAATCGGTTGTCTCTGCATTCACAAGATCTCTCAGGTCTTGTGGACACGTGTTTAGGCATATGTGTACAAGGCAGCAGAACAAATTTTTCGAACCTATTAGAATGCAAGCTTTTTCAATGATATTAAGACGATGTAGCGCGAGCATACATTATCGTCCTAGCAGCCAGTCCAAGTCACTGAGGTGCTCATCGTTCTCACTTGAGACATCTACACGGCGAAAACGACAAAATACTCTGTTTAACCACAGGTCCCTCACCGTCGTGCAGGTCCACTGCAGACTTTCCTGCTGCAGCTCCTCCAGTGTCCCACTTTTAATGCAGAGTTATTCTCAACACACAAAAAAGAATCTCGCCGCTCCCATGTTCTCTAAGTTTCTTCCGCTGACAGCTTCTCCGGACGTTTGTCCACGTGAGTGTATTACACTTGCACCGCAATCTTAATAGGAATGTTACTTGTTCGATACCTTTTCCGGGCATACAGCTGTCGTAGCTGTGCTCCACACTAGAAAAACTTTTGTGGGAACCCCGATACCAAATGAGGCAACTAGTTGTGAACGGCGCAGCTGCAGTCGACTGTTGTAAGCGCATAAAGAGTCTAGTCTTGAAAATACATCTTGTGGCTCTATCAGGCCTACAGGTACTTCCTGCCCGCATTTTAGCAATGTGCACGAAACGACATACATGTGTGTATATATTCGTGCTTTTCTTGCACCTACCTGCGTGCAAGCGTACGTGCCTACGCTTGACTTGTACGATGCAGACGCACGTGCAGTGATTAATGGTACTCACCCTACAAATATATATATGTATGTGCGTATGTGCACATGAAATCTGTTAGTTAACACAGGGCACGCACGAACACCTTTGTGTTAGTCGACAGCAGAGAATATATACACGCACAGACGGTGGAGCTACGCGTAGGGCCTCAGGGTGCATATCGACTGCTCTTCCTTCTTCTCATTCCCATGTGTACCTGGCCTCTTACCGTATACACTCGCACGTGTAATGCAGACACGTCCCGCTGTTCTTCCACGCAATGTCGACGCGCCATATGTCCTCCCTTTATACACGTACGCATCCAAGTGCTACTTCAACTCTTCTGCATACAGAAGTGCTTCTTGCTCCTCCTTCCGATCTCGTCTTTCCAAGTAGGCAGGCGGCTGTGCACTCGTTACGCATACAACCATTTACCGAGCGGATTATGCGTCTATTCCGCGTATTACTGCCTCAAGAAAAAAACCTATTAATCGGCCGTCAACAATATTCGGGAGTTTCAACAGTTTGTTTGTTGGATAGAGGACGTTTAGGTTTGCAAAGCGGTTGCCCCCTGTTTCTTCATTGTCAAAGTCTTGAAAGCTAAGTGCTGGAGTGCAACGTGCGCAAGCTGTAAAGCAGTTGTGTGTGTGCAGTTGGCCCGCCCGATTTCCTTTTACGTGTGCTGCTACCGAGAAATCCTTATCGTACACATAGTTGTACAAGATGTATACACGTATTTGCACGCAGGCATATAAACCATTTTTGTGTGAACACGGTTACACGGGTAGACTGGTGTATACACTGCTGCTTTGCCCTTGTGTCCTTCCGGTGAAAACTGACGCGTCGAGTCGCTCTACGCAGCTGCGTTGTGGCTCTTCCTTTACACGCCTTTAGCGTGACATCCTCTACAGTCGTCGCACATCGGTACACGTATGTGCTTTCAACATACGCTGCTAGTACGCACATACACTTCTGAGTGTGTGAGCTTTGTGGTGTCTCCTTTGTACGCGATCGCCTCAGAAGAAAATATTCCGCAAGCAAGCCATCAGTGTATATACGTGTCTATACCATACGCACGCAGTTCCCTACTACGGAGCGACGACGTCGACTTGTGCACGCACAAAGATCACTATGGGGCTGCTGTCCGTAGGCTTATATTGTTTGTCGTGGTGAAACCGACCTTACGCAGCTGCACCGCGGCGATATCTGCACGCCTCCATACAACGGTTTCTGCACGTGGAGAGCCAGGAGCACGACCCTGGCACGGAAATTCACACCAGTGTGCTCTCTTCTTTCAATCGACAGCCTCGGCGTGCAGGCGTGTGACGTGTACGTGCGCGCAGGCGCACGGCATCTTCTACAGCAGCTGATGATATCCTTGTGTGCTGGATTGATCTGAATATCGTGCTCTTGCGTGTCTGCGGCCCGACACGTACATGTGTGCCTACGTTTATCAACGTAGGTATGCATACGTGTACATGTACATACATATACATAAATGCACACATGTCTAAAAGGATGCATACGTATGTACGTTGATGTAAGTATACACACGCGTGTATATGGCTGCACGGGAAGCAAAATGTGAGCAAGTGTATAGACAGGTGACTCCCTGTACACATGTCAAGAAGAATTAGATTGTCGGAACTCGTATGTGCATGTACTTATGTGCACACACGTATGTGGGACTACGTACACGTACAAGCACGTGCGTGTGCGTTAATCGCCATGTGCGTACTCGCACGCGTGTCTAAGACTTGGAAGAGAGTTCCTCCACTCTTGTCAACACAGCCGAGTGGACGCGACTGCCCGACAACAGAAAGAAGGGACACAGCCGAGAAGATGATGTACACGATCCACCGGGGTTCGGCGCGCACTTCTCGAACAAATCAGTACCCGTATGCCTGATGTGCGGAAAAGCCATCACGTACACGAGGAGTGTCTTATGCAGCCATTGTGGAAACGACAAGCGCCACGGACGTGCTATACAAGAAATGCATACATATAGTTATATACGTGTACACACGCGCACCTTCTGGGGGTGCCTGTGGACAGGAGAGCTTCGATGGTACGCTTCCGAGAGCAGCAATCCCTTGTCCCCGGCTGTTCCGCCGTTGCGTATGCGTCTCTCTCTACCGCAAGCGTGCGAGAAGATTTATGGGCTCGCCAAATGTATGCATCTTTTCGTAGAGAAAACAGTTTAGTGCGCTTTCTCCATTGCCAGGCAGGGGACTCTTCCCGTGTCTATCGAAAAAAGCCGTGTCTACCGTGGTACACGAATGCAGATCTTTTCTTCTCCTGAACGCACATGTCTGCTAACTTGTAAACAAACACATACGGATACCTATATGAGTATATAACGACACACACTTGCAAGTCCTTACATGTGGAATTCTGTGTGTACGGCCCTCGTTTGTGGCTGCGCAGTCTCTCCCAGCTACATATGCTGTATACACTCTCTCTTCACGTACAGCAGACGGCCAGAGGTCTTCACTGTTTCTCTACTATTATCATGCAGCTGCCTTCCTCTAGAAAATAGGGACGCGTAGAACGGTCTCTCGCTATCCTACGTATATACATATATATATACGTGCCTGTGCGTCTACGTTCCTCCTACTCCGTACGTATATAACGACAGACGTACATAGGCACACTCGCTATTTATACGTGTGTGTCTGTAGGTTTATGAGACGCAGGGCGGGCGCCCACACACGGCACGTGGCAAGACATGTTCGAGTAAAAACAGCGCCGACTGCCGGGAAAATAGCCAAGGCACTTCGCCTCCGTTCTGCTGCTTTCATTGCAGCAACTGCTGCTATTGCCTCTGTTGACGCTGCACCCATCCCTTCTGCAGCTGCTTCGGCCGCAGCAGCAATGCGGTGGTTGCCCAGCTCTTGCTGCCCATGCGTCAGTATTCGCCGCGCTACTGCTGCAGCTCCTGCTGCGGTTACGCTTCTTCTTATTCTGCTGCTGCTGCTACGCTTTCTTTTCTGCTGTTGTCGCCGCCTCCTTGCTGCTGTGTCGTACGCTTCAACAACAGTTACTGAAAAAGAAGTGTTGCAGTTCTTCTTGTCGACCCTGCTGTTGCTTCTGCTCGTGTTGGTGCTCGTGCGGCAGCGCGGTTCCCCCTCGGGTGCTGCGTCCGCCGCCACAGCAACTGTTGCTGTTGTCCCGACTGCTCCGCGGCTCCAGCACTGCTGCTGCTGCCGCGGCTGCTGCTGCAGCACTGCTGCTGCTGTTGCAGGACTGCACCCTGCGGCGGTCGACGCTGCTGCCGCTGCTGCATACATCTGCGCGGCAGGCCTTTACTGGTACATAGTCTTCGTGGAGTACTCGGGGAGAATGTCGAACGGACACTTTCCTGTCGAAGCGGCCAGACACGCATTTTCCCAGCAGCACACGAAGGCCCACACACACATGCATCGAAAGAACGTATATTTTGCACACACCGACCGATGGAAGGGCAATTGAGAGAATCCTATGCGTGACTCAAAAGGAGCACAGTACATGCAGTAGCACAGATATGAAGGACCACACACGTGCCTCCGTGCTCTACAGCGGGATTTGCATGCACAATAAACGAAAGTGTAAGACAAAGACGACGACGATAGACAGAGACCCATAAGGCGTGTACATACGCAGACACGTGCTATTAGTAATCCCCCTACAACACAGCAGAGAGACACAGAGACGGACTGAGCAACAAATGTCGAACGAAGGCATTTCTGCCACCAGCGCTGCTTCGGGCGCGGAACTGCTGCTGCGAACGGCACCTCCTTCTCCTCCTCCAGCCGCAGCAAAAAACCCCACCGTGCGGGACCTGCGACAGATATGTAGCAGCTCTTCCAGACATGGCAGCGTGGCCAGAGGCAAACACGCAAGTCAAAGGACATGCACACACACACGGGCACGCATGCCTCCTTGGGTGGCTCCACGAACGCAGTGGAGAAGGCACCCCACACACAGAGGGCGGCACAGAGAGAAAAAGAACTGCAGCAAAAGCAGTTAACGAGGAACGCACAGGGGATGGAAACGACATCTGCAGCAGCAAGCCAGCCCCAGGGGAGGCGACAAAAAAAAGGAGGACGTATCCTGCAGGAGAAGAGACGGATGCAGAAAGATCGCGTGTGACACGAGACAGACTCAGCGCCCTGCAGATACACAGCGACCAGGCGGGGCAGGCGCAGACGCACATATACAAGAGGAACACATGAGGCGCAGCAGCAGGTGGGGAGGAAAACTGCGGTACGACAGCAAATCGGCCTTCATATAAAAAAAGAGACGCTCCCTCTCTGTTTGGCTGCCCGTCTGTCCCCCTCGCCGAACTACTTGGCAGGACATCGCGACACATGCGTTTCGCTCTACGACGACGCATTTACAGCTGCCGACGCCTTTCTATGCAGAGATGCGTCTTCACGCATCTTTCTAAACTTCCGCGAAGAAGAAGTGCACACGAATATATAGACCTACATGTATGTATATCTGGGCAAAGATATATGCCTGTACACACGCATGCATATACATAGACAACACACATGAAGGTGTACGTGGTCAACCCTGCATCCATATATACACATGTACGGGGTGCCCTGAGTTCTAAACTTTCACGAAGCCGTGCGTACGTCTATGTACGTAGACGTGTGTATATACATATATGTATACATATATATATGTCTACAGTAAATATATAGACGTATACACACACACATGGATATATAGACCACACATCTACATGGGCGCGTTCCCAATCCTATACACATATATACACGTACATGACTACAGGCTGTACTGGTTCCTGCACACAGTACTTAAGACGCTAGGGCACTCCACAAATGTCACCTCGAAAGGCAGCCATTCGACTGATGAGATACAGCCTTGCGTAGTGCCAATATTTGGTTCGGAGAAAACGTCAGACGGACAACACTTCCTTGGTGTCCCACTACCAGAAGCCTTTCGCTTTTCTTCCCCAACGGGGCTGCTTCCCAAGGAGCGCACATGCGCCTCCCCACCTGCTACTGCATGTCCTGCTGCTGCGTCTCCCGCTGCAGCAGCGCTCTTGCGGGTGCTGCCGCGAGTGGTGCTGCTGTTGCCGCGCTTGCTTCTGCTGCTCTGGGGTGGTCCGTGCTGCTGTGATACCTCTGTGCTGCTCCTGTTGCTGCTGCTGTTGCTGCTGTCGCTGTTGGACTTGCCACTTCTCTCCTCACCTTTGCTGCGGTACTCTTCCCACAACTCGATTTGTTCGTTCGCGCATGCAACCTGTGCCCTATAAAACTGATACCTGAGCAGCAGCAGCAGCACACACCGATATACGTACACGTGTATATATGTGTACATTTGGGTAAAAGTATATACGTGTAAACCCACACATACATACAGACAACTCCCGCATGTACACGTGGTCAACCCCATATATAAATACTTGCACAGAGAGGAATAACTTCCACGAAGAAGTGCGTATATACACGCACGTATACGCATGCATATCTGTACATACGGGTATATATCTAAGGATACACGTACAATCCAGACACACGAATATGAATATAGACAACGTCTGCACGCGGACGGATTTTCAGCCGCAGCAGCAGCAGTGTGTGGCAGAAGAAGCGTTCATCGCATCAGCAGCTGGAGGAGCATTCGACTCGTGACGTCCCTGCGGGTGATGACTTCCCCCATCTTCCGCTGCTGCCGCTGCTCCGCTGCTCTGTCCGGTTCTGCCATCTGCCCTCCTCTGCTGTCGCTGTCGCAGCTGTAGCTGCTGCTGCTGCGTCTGTGGCTGCCTTTCCGTGTGGTGTTTCAGCTGCTGCTCAACCTTCTGCTCTCGCGCAACACTCGCTGCTGCTGCAGTTGTAGGGAAGTTCCATAGGGCGTCAGCACTTCCTCCTGGCTTCCCCAGGGCTGCTGCATTTGCTGTTCCATCCGCGTCCCCTCGCTCGGCCTGGTGCTGCCTCTGCCCCTGCCTCACATGCTGCTGCTATTGCAGGACGTGTGCTGTGATTGTGCTCCCCCTGGACACGTGCGCTGCATCCGCTGCTGCTACTGTATCTGTTCGATCTGCTGCAGCAGCTGCATGTGCTGCTGCTTCCTTCCTGCTGGTGCTGGTGCTGTTGCTGCAAGAAGGGGTGGCGGTACACACGCTGCAGCAGCTGCCTGGGCTGCCCGATCCCTGCGGCGGCTGCTCCTTGCGGACCTACTTGCATCTCGCGTGGTCATCTCCCAGCTCCTTCGCACACCGGGCGAAGACAGCGTACCGCAGGGCGCAGTTATTCGCCTGATTATTCTGCATGCAGCGCGGGTCCTGCAGCAACAGCAGCAGCACAAATACACAGAGAGACAGCAGCAGCCCCAGTATCGTCGCAGCACGACAGATATCTTGCGAGCCGTAGCAACAGCACGAGCAGCAGCAAGGAAAAATGAAGCAGCACGCGGAAGGATGGAGAGTAGTCACATCAGAACGCAATTACATACATACAGAATACACACAGCAGCAGAGGACCCAGCAGAAGCAGCAGAGGACCCAGCAGCAGCAGCAGAGGACCCAGCAGCAGCAGCAGCAGAGGACCCAGCAGCGGAACGAGGGGATTCAGCAGCAGCAGCAGGCAGTCCAGCAGGTGCAGTGTGAGATATCGGAGGAGACGTAGAAACAGCAGCAGCAGGGAGGCGAAATGCAGCCGGGGGCACATCTTACGGGAATACGAGCACAGCACATATACGTACGACGTGTAAACATTCAAAAACATGCATACAGAGACAAACATGCACACCCACATACATCTACGTATGTATATACGTATACATACGTATATACATTTACCCAAGCATATCCAGACAGACGCACAGATACACACACATACACATACACATACACATGCATAGGTAAATCTACGTATGTATATATGTGTGTATATATGCATATATATACATACACACACATATATATGTACATACCCAAGCATATTCACACAGAAACACACACACATACATAAATACATCTACATACGCGTGCATGTGTGTATCTCTATATAAACACATATGCCAAAGAAGATGCCCACCACAGACACACCGACCTACATACATACATGTATATGGAAATATGTGTGTACGTGTATATCTGCATATATACCCCCAGCAGATGTTCATGTGTGAGACGCAGATGCTGCGCTGCCGCAGAACAGCCGGGACGTACATGCAGCCCGACCCACAGACGGAGGCAACTTCGTATTTCTCATATATAAAAAAAATCGTACTTCCTTTCCACGCAAGCGTACACATCCTCTCCTCAGACACCCCTCCACACATATAATATATACATATATGTGCATGCATAAGCCCACGCAGATACACACCCCCGCATACATACAACACAGACATACACACACACACACATGTGCATCCTCCCCTCTCTCTCTCTCTATATGTATATATATGTATGTATATGGATACATGCAGAAATATATACATGCAAGGGAGGGAAACACACATCCACACACGTACAGGTATCTATAAAGTCCACATAATGTCGGGAAGCAAATAACGAAGAAGAAGCAGCAGCACCGAAAAGGGAAGGATACGGCGGCAGCGGCTCTTCGCCTTCCCTCCTTGCAGCAGCAGTAAGCCGCGGTGTATGTACACTCCACGAAGGTGCGCATGCGTCGGAGCGTGTATATATGCCTGAAATTATATAAAATACATACGGAAGAAACATACACGTACACACGTCTCCACTGATAGATACAGAGAGATCCACAGCACTGCCTGTGCAGCAGCGGCAGCACAGTCACGACGTGTACGTACACCGAGCGCGCTACTTGTGTGCTGCTCGCGACCCGGGGTGTACGTACACCCCACGAGGAGACTCCACACCGCCTCTCCAGCCCGCACCCGTCTCGCCACCACTGCTACAGATGGTACACGTCTATATACCCAAACACCCTACATACATATATGCACATATATACCCACGGACGCACATCTACGGTGGTGAAAATACGCATGTTCCCATGAACAGTTGACAGCAGAAATTTTCTTACGTCTGAGTGCGGATTCTGCGTCGTCAGTTCCTCGATCCCACGCTGGTAGCGGCTTGCCGCGCTTAGGCCCTGCTCGCCGCTACTTGCCATCCTCGGAGCAGCTGCGGCAGCAGCAAACAAGTACGGAGCAGCGGTAAATAACCACGGAGCAGCAGTGAATAACTCCGCAACAGCAGCAAATAGCTACGTAGCAGCAGCAGCAGTCAACAATCACGCAGCAGCAGAACTCGCGCCAGAGCCGCCGCAGCAGCAGGTGCGAGATGGCAGCAGCCGCAGGAAGAGCTCGTCGTCGGCCCGCAAAGGCAGCCGCAGCAGCAGCAGCACGACGCACAGAGGCACATAGCTGCGCTCACGACGGCAGCAGCAAGGAGCAGGCAACCGCAGAAGCAGCAGGGGAAGCAGCGCGCAGTATGTCAGCAGCGGCAGGAAGACCCCTGCGCACCAGCAGGGGAATGAAACGCCAAGGCAGCACTGCAGCCACAGCAGCAGCGCACGGAGCGCGGCAGCAGCAACGCCGCCAGTCAGGCATGGAGAACGAAAAGTGCAGAGGCAGCTACCCGAGCAGGAAAGGCTGGATGAGCACCGCGACGAAGTGTAGTAGTCGTCCCGCACATGGCAGCAGGGAAAAGGTAGAGCTGCAAGAGAAGAAGCTACAGAGCAGCGGTGCAGCAAGACCATAGCAGGAGGACACTTGCAGTCGAGTCCGGGAGCACTAGCAGCGGCTTGTAGCGCTCCTGTCGAAGAGCAGCGGCAGCCCAAACAGCAGAACCCTGCAAGCCCTGCGACAATTTTCTTGGCTGCTGTTATTGCTGCCCGGAGCACTGCTGCTTCCTGCCTGTGCCACTGCTGACACGAGTACTACGAAGTGCCGTACAGAGACGCAGCAGCAGCGGCCGCAACACAGAGCAGCTTCGGCAGTAGCCACTTCACCCGTCCTCACCAAGCACTGCTGGCAGGAGCCCACAGCAGTGCTGCAGCAGGCGGGGCAGCACCAAACGAATTTGGCCGTCGAAGCGTCACCCACAGCAGCAGGTTGAGACGAAGGAGCGACAACAGCAGCAGTGCTACTGAGATAAACCACACGCTGAAGTTGGGAAGCAGCAGAAGCAGCAGCAACAGCAGAGCACACACCGACGTAAATGTTGAGATCCCACGCATGCAGGAGCGCCACACGTAGCAGCGGCAGTCCTACACAGCATTCACAGCGGTAGGAACTGGGGAGTAGCAGCGAGCATCGTCTGCTTCGTCAGGAGCCGACGACGTGCTAGAAGTAGTGTTCTGAAGCAGCAGCAAGCCGCAGCAGTCCTCCCCCAGCCGTTGTAGGAAAACCAGGATCCAGCCTTCTCTGTAGTCACCAGCAGCCTCTGCAGCAGAAGTACTTACTTGTTGCTGCGGCTGCTACTGCTGGGACGTTGTTGCTGCTGGCAGATGTACGCACAACTCGCCAACGGGGAAGCGACTGTGATGCTGTTGCAGAAGATGCGTCGCCGGTGTTGCTGCTGCTGCTGCCAGAGAAAGCGGAGTGGCGCTACCGCTGCTGCAGAAGGACTGCTGCTGCCGCGAGCAGCTCTGTGTTGTGTGTGCTGCCGTGAAGCTTACAGCAGCAGCTGTTGCGGTCCGTGGATACTGAAGAAATCAGCAGAAGCGTGTGCGCTGCTGCTGGTGGGGAGGGGGCCGCGCGAGAAGAGGACTCGCAGCTGCAGCAGCTCTTCATCCGAAGAGAAAAAATAGCAGCAGGAGGCGAAGGAGGGAAAGCAGCAGCAGCAAAGAAGCACTAGCAGCAGCAGCAGAAACGCCCAGCGGAGCGGAGATGTGCCCCTGGGAGTACAAGAGTAGGAGCGGCAGCGCTTCGAGTAGCCGCAGCGGCAGTGTGTCTTTGGCCTGGCAGGAAAAGTTCTTACTATATCCTGCAGCGAGAGGACCGCATCCGGCAGCAGTAGCAGGACGCTTGGCGGTGGTCCACGCGAGACATAATACACGACAAGAAGAAAGTCAGGAAGCCACCGCAAAATTTTGAGATGCGGCGATGGAGAACGGCAGCAGGAGTGCAGCAGAGGCGGCAGCCGCGGACGCAGCACGCCAGCGCGTCAGGCTTAGGCAGTCTACAGCACAAGAGATCCAGGGAAGATAGGGACCCATGCGCGCTAAAGGTCGGAGGGGTGGAACAAAACGGAAAAGTCGCGTTCTCCTCGCAGCTGCGACGCAGTTCCCGTTCCTGCTGCCGCTGCTACTGCTGCTGATGCCGCTAGTGCCACTGCTGCTGCTGCGACTGCTGCGACTGCTGCAGCTGCTGCTCCTACGGCTACTGCTGCTCGTTGGTGCCACTGTTGCTGCTGACGCAGCTATCCCTGGTGTGTTGTTGCTGTTGCAGCTGTTGGTCGATACTGCTACTGTTGCGACTGCTCTTGTTATCGCTGGCACCCGTGCGGCTGTCGGTGATGTTGCTCCTGGCGATGCTGCTGCTACTGCTACACGAACTGCTGTCGCCGCTGCTGCCACTGGTGCGTCGGTGCTGCCGTTGCTGCTGCTGCTGGTGGACTGGCTGCACTGTCCCAGTCCGACGCCGGCAGATCCGCTCACCCGCGGTGCTGTTGCTGCTGCTGTCGTTTTCACTACTGTGCGCCCTTTCACCACCACTCGTAGTACATACAACTACTACCGCAGGTCCTAGTACTCCTGCAGCTGCTAGTACTACTCCTGCAGCTGCTAGTAGTACTACTGCTAGTACTGCTCCTGCAGCTGCTAGTGTTACTACTGCAGCTGCTAGTATCACTCCTGCAGCTGCTACGATTACTCCTGCAGCTGCTAGCACTGCTACTGCCGCTGCTAGTAGTACTACTGCTAGTACTGCTCCTGCAGCTGCTAGTAGTACTACTGCAGCTGCTAGTGTTACTACTGCAGCTGCTAGTATCACTCCTGCAGCTGCTACGATTACTCCTGCAGCTGCGGGCACTACTACCGGAGCTGCCACTAACTAGCGCCGCTCCTGCTCCTACCAGGACAACCCACTGCTGCCCCTCAGCTGTTCTTCTTCTCCCCCTCCCCGGGGTCACTGCTGTGCTGCTGCGGCTCCTCCCTTCCCCTGCCACTGGCGTTCTGTCGGTTGTTTCTGCAGCAGCAGCAGCTGCTCCTGTTGCCGCTGCACGTCCACTTTTCACCGCAGCAGCTGCTGCTGCTTGTCCTCGTGGTGCCCGCTGTGTCAAGGGATGCCCACCCACGCGTAGTCTATAGTCCAGGCACAGACGGCGGCTACGCCTGCAGTGGAGGAGCGGGGTGTGCAAATGCGACACGCACAACAGTAGTACGACGGGACTCAACTTCGTGTCCTGCATGTTGAAGATGGATAGAAAGGAGTCGTGCCCTTGTAGGGGTCCAGCTGATATCTGTCGGCAGCTGGGGGGGGGACCCTGCACACGTATATATGGTGGAGGGTGCCGTGTATATATACGCTGTGTCGCCCACATGAAGGCGGCGTCGGTAGACGCCGCGTATATACACGTGTGTACGTAGCACGCGTAAATACATCTTGCCGCACTGTCATTACGAACACGCATGTACATATACGAACGGCAGGCAAGTTCCTACTTATATATAAGTGTAGAAGGAGATGTATGTATACGCAGAGGGACACCGGAATGTTTCCTGTAGAATCCAGCGAAACCTGCATCTGTTGCCGAGCACGCAGACCGAAGACGTTGCTGCACTGCTGCCGTCCCTCAGAGAACAGGCCGGGTGCAGAATTTTAATGGGTGTTACACGCATCTCTGAACTTTCTGCAGGGTGCCCCAAAACGCTAAGGTACCGCTTTGTATACCGTGTAACCACCTTTGATATGCGTATCTAACGAGTCTGTTCATCGACTATACATGTACAAAGAGGTGCACAGATATATATACGAGGTTGATTGCCTGGGGATGACCAGTGCTCGTGAATACGCGTATTTGCTGTACGTGTGTAGGGACATCTGCATATAAACATATATATATATATGTACAAGTATTTTTCACGTGCGGATGGTCAAACTTCTAAGTACGCATATGTGGCGTACACTTACGGAACACTTGTATATAAACATATATGTATGTATATGTTTATATATATGTGCATTTGTACGTGTATAGGGAAATCTGTATATAAATATATATATACAAGTATTTTCACCTGGGGATGCTTAGACTTTTAAGTATGCATATGGAGTGTACACTTCAGGCACAGCTGTACGTATACATATATATATGTGTATATATACATATAAGTGTATGTTGGCTCGGGACGCTCAGGGCTTTTATGCGTGTGGGGTGTATATGTGTAGGAACACCTGTACATACACAGGTGTATACATATGTATGTAAATGTTTATTGCGTGGAGAGGCTAAGTGCCCGTAATTATGGCGTGTATCTATGTAGGGACACGTGTGTGCATATATATACATATATATACATATATATAGTGTACAAATATTGAATGGCTGGGGATTCTACGTTTGCATAGATATGCGTGTGGGGTGTATGGGCATAGATCCACAAAGAAATACGTCCGTGTGTGTACAGACGTCTCTCTAGAGATATAAATCTCGCTCTCTCTGTGTCTCCGTCTCTCTTTAAGTTGGCAGCTTGTCCATCTCCTGATGAGGTCCGTGGTATGCGCGTACGTAGTACACACGTACGTCCGTGTGTACACACACGTCCCTTCAGACACGTAGCTGTGTCTCTCTTCCTCTGTGTCTTTCTCTGTCTGTCTGTGTTTATCCATTGGCAGCTCATCAACAGGTAAATGACATGCAACACCGCTGTTGTCTATTATCTCTGAACCCCGGAGCGAGGAGGCCCTGCGCTTCTCAGGATGGCATCCTCACCCCACAGTTTGCGGCAGTCCACTCCCCACCCACGTCGCCATTTGCAAAATCCTCCAAGATCTCCGCACAGAGAGCGACGAACACGTTTCTCGCAGAACGCCACTACAACCACGTGCGTGTCTAACTGTCTTCTTGTGAGGAAGACACGTTAGTAGTTCCTGGTGTGCGCAGGTGTTGTGCGTCGCTGCAGTACGAATCCAAGACGAAGCAGCAGTGTACACATGCACCCCGTACTGATGCTCGTAGGTCTCCCACATCCTCCCGACACAGAGGTCTGTCCTTATCTGGAAGCGTACTCCTCCTGTATGCGTACCCGTCGACGCACATAGACGAGTCTCAAAATTTTCGGCGTTTTCACCTTCGCGCTCCTGGAGCGGCGAGGATATAGGGCTGCGCTGCGGCAAGATGAGCCGGACGGCTCACTATTAACTGCTGTTGCTGTTGCCGCTGCTGTGCAGCTTCCATTGCTCCTGCCGGGGTGCTGTTGCTGTTCTTCTCCTCCTTCTTCGTCCTCCTCTTCTTGCTCTGGTGCTGCTGCTAGGTTGCGTCGCTTGTGGCTGCAGAGGCTGCACTACCACCGACCCGCACCTTAGCAGGAGGAAGAGATCTGGATCCGGTGTTCCTTCTTTGCTGCTGCCGCCGGGGTATCCTCATGATGTCTGGTGCTGCTGTTTTTTTTCTCAGCCGTCGCGTCCGGCTGCTGCCGCTGGGGTATTCTTCTCTGGGGAGGCGCTGCTCCTTTTCCACCTCGTGCTGCTGCTGCTGCTCTTCCTCCTCCTTCTTCTCCTCTTCTGGTCGCTGGTGCGGCGTGCGACAAACTTTCACTTTCTGCTGCCTTCGTTGAGATGTCTGCGTAGGTTCTTCTGTGCTGGGCGGCGTTGGGCTCGCGTCTGTTGCTGCGCTGTCGAGGAGGCACCTGCGCAGCCGCACCGCGCTCGCGCAGACGGGCCACTGCTGCTGTGCTGCTGCGGCTCCTGTTGCTGCACCTGCTGCTCCTCCTCCCGCTTCTCCTTCTTCTTGCGTGCTGCCGCACTCGGACCGTGCTGCCGCACTGGGACCGTGCTACTGCAGCAGCAACAGCAGCTGCTCCTCTCTCTCCCCTATGTTCTGTAGCTGCACCGCCGCCATCTCCAGATGCGGTCCAGGCAGGCCACCATTTCTCCTGCTGGTGTTGCTACGTTAGTCGCTTTTCTTTCCCGGCCTGTCCCCCATCTCTACTTCTTCTCAAGTATTTATTTCTGCCCTCCTTTTCCTCCTCCCGCTGCTGTGCAGCGTGTCTTCCTCAACCTGTCGACGTTGTTGCTGACCCGCTGTTGTTCCCGTCTTCCCGCCCGCATTGCTGGGACTCTGGCGTTCAAACCGCCGTCGCAGCGCAGTCTTTTTTAACGATATCTGAGTTTTCCTTCATGTCTGCTCCCTAGCTGCTACTCTTTTCCTTCAGGAACAACACGCCGTGCCCTCCCTCAGCAGGCGTCGTGGGTCCCGTGCTGCTGCTGCGGTTGCTGCTGCCGCCTCGCGGTTTCCCTCCGCCTTTTCCTCTCTTGCAGCAGGTCCGCTGCTGTCGGTGCTACACGGGTGTGCTGTTGGTTGACGCTCTTTGCTGCTGTTGCTGCTACACCCATACATTTCTCCTGCTCCTGCGGGGCTGCTTTCTGCGCCTGCCTCTGCTTCTACCTTTCCACGCTGCTGCTGCAGCGCCTTCTGCCGTGGCAGAAGGATCGGCTCCGCTTTCGCCGACGCTGCGCCCTGCTGCCCGCCGGGGAAACAGCTGCTGCGAAGGCACCCCACAACTTCTTTACCCCTTCTCCTCTCATCGCTACAGGAAACTGTCGGCCGCAGTGGTGTTCTCTGTGTTGGCTCAGCTGCTCCCAGCTGCTGCGCCGCTTGTGCTGCAGGAGCTGCTGCGGCCGGCGTCACCGCTGCTGCTGCTGCCGCGGCGCTTGCTGCGAAGTGTTTCCTCCCTTCTTCAGCTGCCGTGCTGCGCTTCTGACTGCTGCGTCCATTGCTGGGGAGGAGAACGAGGAGCAGAAGCAGCAACGTGTGGCTGTGGCCGAGCTGCGGCCAGCTGCAGCCAGGTGGGGTGTACATACACTGGATCTTGGCGCTGCAAGAGTGGAAAGGACGCAGCGGACTGCGGCAACGCGAGTCCAACAGCAGACGCAGCAGAGACACAAGACAGTGCCGCTGTCCCGGCATCAGGAAGTCACACCGACAGAAGCAGCAGCAGCAGCAGCACAACGCCGATTCAAGTTGCAGCAAACCCGGCTCCAGTATCGTCTGCTGCTACAGCTACGGCTACACAGCAGCGCCGCTGATTGCACGCGCTGTAGCAAGAGCAGCACCACCACCTGCTGCTGCTCGATAGCTTCTGCTGGGAGAAGTGTATACCGTTGCAACGCGGCTCTCCCGCTTCGGAGGGCTGCTGCTGTTGCTGCACGTCCCCAATCGGACGTGCGACATGCAGCCGAAAGGGAAGTCTCTTGCAGGGCAGCAACTACCCTTCGTTTTCGCTTCCTCTCCTTCTTCCTGCTGCTGCTACTTCAATCTGGGAGTGCAGTAGAAGCTATCCGCTCCTCTCCTGCCCACCCGTATTCCGCAGTTCAACGTTGTGGACAGCAGGCAGTAGGCGTCCTGCTGCGGCTCTGCTTCTGGCGTAGAATTGCTCTGTGGCAGCTGCTGCTCCTCCCCGTGTAGCTGCTGCGTCGTCGTCTCCTGTCTTAACGGACCCCGCTGCAGCTCCCTTGGGGTGTGAACTTCGATCTGCTGCTGCTGTTGCTGCCGTTACCTTGTTCCACCCGCTGCCGCTCTGTCCGCTGCTGCTGCTTCCTACAGTGCGGCACCTGCTGCAGTCTCTTGCTGCTCGTGCATGCGCCGTCACAGCTATTGCCACTCCTTTTTTGTCTACCCGCCTCCGGTGCTTCTCTGCGTCCGGGGCGCCAGCGCGCTACCACCTTCGCCACTTCTTCCGTGTCGTCTGCGACAGCTGCTGCAGCAGTCCTCTCCTGCTGCAGGTGCTCTTGAGCCACGCTGCAGCGGTCTCCCTGCCTTGCAGCTGCGGTGTCCCTTCTCGTCCCCTTCTTCCCGTCTCCCTTGCCCTCCTCCACTTTCTCTGCAGCTGCTGTTCTCTGCTGCTGCTCTCGTGTGCGGCCACTTCTCTCTGCTGCTGCGCTTCTCCGCTGCAGCGGCTTCTTCGTCTCTGCTGCAGCATGCGGCACTGGCTGCAGGGGTTTGCGCGTGCGCTCTTGCACCCGTACTAGCGGTGTCTCTCGTGTCTTGCTGCAAGGACAGTAGCAGCAGCGTCTTGTACTCTTGTACTTCTCTCCACCGTCATACCAGGTCTTCAGCTTGCTTGCGCATCAGCAGCAGCAGGTCGTTATTATCGACTTTAATATATAGGCCTTTTCGCTGCCACCTCTGTGCGGTGCGATTTTCCCCCGCTGCCACGTTCGCGTCTGCAGGAGCAGCAGCAGCAGGTCTTGTCTTCCCCCTTCCTTGTCTCTCCATCAGGTATATCGAACTTACTGAACCACGTGTATATATGCGTATGTACGTATATTGGATGAAGCACTTGTGTTTGCTGTCGCGTCCTGTTTCGGGCTGCATTTTGCTCCCCCATGTTGCGGTGTCTAGACACCCCACGTTTTCTCTGAGAGCGTCTCGTCGCTGCCGCTCCTGCGGGGAGCCGCACGGTGAGCTGCACAGCAACTTCGTGTGCGCGCGCCCTGCAGCACCAGCAGCAGCCCACACTCGACAGCCGCAGCAGAAGCAGCACCCGCAGTAGCAAAGCAGAGGTGGATGTACGTGCAGCGAGTGCTGCTGCTTTGCGGCACGTTTTTCAACGCGCGTGTAGTGTGGGGAAGAACGAGAGGAGGAAGAAGTCAACAAGGTGTCGCAACAGCAGCAGCTGCTGCTGCAGACGAAGAGGCAACCACAGCAGCAGCTGCTGCAGCAGACAGACGGTGAAGAGCAAGCACAGCAGCTGGTGGCTGCTGCAGCGCCGCAGTGGCGGCCGCCCAGAAGGCGCGCAGCGGCCGCAGCAGAGAGCAGCAGCAACCGGAGGAGAAAAAGCAGCCGAGAGCAGCAGCAGAGAAACCGGCGGAGGCGTCCGCCCCGGAGAGTAGAACCGAGTGCTCCAGGAGGCTCTGCTGCAGCCGCTTCCTCCTTCCCGTTGTTGGCAGCAGCAGCAGCAGCGCCCGGGCACAGACGTGCGCCAAGAGCAGCAGAGACTGCGCGAGGGACAGACTGTGGGGCATCAACAGCAGCAACGGAAAAGGTGAAGGAAACCCCGCGGTGTACAGACAGCCGAAGGGTTGCTGCGATAGGCGTGCAGAAGTGTCGGCGGCGTCCCCGAAAAGGTGCTGCTCGTTTCTCCTGCATGCGCCCTCTTCCCCCACTGGGTGGACCCACGTATACATGCACGTCTAGAGACGCCGATCTGCATGCAGAGATTTTCATTTTCGTGAATTTCTTGGGCAGCAATGTGTCTGTGCCCTTCCGCCGCACGCGAGGACCGCCGGGCTCTCAGCCCCACACGCATGCGCAACCGGCGATGTTCCTTTCCTCCAAGAGTGTGGGGTGTGCGAGTATCGGACTTCTCTGAGCAGCTCGTGTCTACTACAGTTGTATACATGTATATCGAAGATATACACACGTCTGTGTAGCTCGTCTACACGTCGCCATACGTATATACTCATGTATACAGGAAGTGAGACACACAGGGGGAGACACATATATGTATCCCAGGTATGTGTGCATCTGTATAACGTGTCTACAGCCCCCCATATGCATACATACACTGGCATAAAGAGGAGGGGACCCAGAGACAGAGACAGGTATACACACTCACATATATATATAGAACAGAACCGTATCCATCTACATATATATATATATATGTGCGACTTCTGTTGATATTGCAGATGTGTCCGCCTGTGTTTGTGCGAATCTGCATGCACGTAGATACACACAGATAGACGCATACACCCCCCCATACGTACGGATGCCCACGCGTTCTCGGATGTTGGCTCGGCTCGGCTCCTCCTATACAGGTGCCTCTTCATGTAATCCGTGCATATTCGTATATATCTCTTTATGAGTATACATGTGCGTATGGGTGTGTATATGCGCGTATGCTGTACAGTAGAGATGCATGCGTGTGCGTGTGTGGAGTTCACTTGTGTATACGCAGACGTATATGTATCTGCGTCCCGGTCTGCGCGAACAAATTCTTGCCGGGCCCATATGTATATATATATATATATGTACACGTACGTACGTATGCGTATACGTACACATTCATGTATGTATGTGTGTTATGTGTGGCCTGTCTGGCGCTGTAAAGACATGCATGCGGTGCTCCGTATAGGCATTTGTCCCACATACGTGGATACGAACGAAGGCGTCGACACACACGCATGCAAATAACAGTGCCACCGACCAGGCCGACTCCATATATATGTATATAGTCGAACATAAAGGTAGACGCAGCCGGGTCAACCTCAGCGAGATTCGTGTAACTATCTTCACAGGCTATACGTACGTACTTACATTTGCAGAGCGATGTGTCCCCCGCTGGGAGAGACACATATATATGTATGCGTCACGCGCTACGGAGAGACACACGTATATATATGTGCGCTACAGGGAGATAGACATGCATATATATGTATGTATATATATGTGCGTCGCGCGCTACGGAGAGACACACGTGTATATATGTGTATATATTTGCTCATATATATTTGTGCGCTACAGGGAGATAGACATGCATATACACGCATGTATATATATGTATAGGTCGCGCTGTAGATAGGTATACACGTGTGTATGTATATGCTTGTGCATGCATGTGTCTGTGCTGCGTTGTGTAGAAGGACACATGCGCATGCATATGTTGCTGCTGCTTCCATATCGACGCTGTGGGGAGACGCCGCTGTGACGTCTGCGGAAATGTGCGTAGATTTGTCGCCGCCTTGCTGCTGTCCGTGTCTCCGTACGCAGTTATCAAGAGGCTCCCTTTTCGTCCTCACATGCATATATACGTGTGGGCCCATGAGTCAATATATTTGGGAGCCTGCTATTTCTCTCTGTATACGTCTCCGCATGCATACAGGCGCATGCACCAGTGTATAGGGGCCCGTGTGTGTGTGTCCACGTAAATATGTACGTATGCGTGAATGCGCATGCATCAGTGTATAGGGCCCTGTTACTTCTTGCTGTATGTGTGGTGTCCACACGAGTATGTACATATATATGTATGCGCATGCATCAGTGTATAGGGACTTGTTACGTCTTGCTATGTATGGGTCCACGTAAATATAGGCGTATAGATGTAGGCGCATGCACCAATATATAGAGGCCCGTTACTTCTCTCTGTGTGTATGTGTCCACGTAAGTACGTACATCTATATGTGTGTGCATGCATCAGTGTATAGGAGCCCCCTATTTCTTTCGGCTTCTATGTGTGTGAGGGTGCCCGGGCTTCGCTTGGAGAATTCTTCTCGATGGTAGCAGGGGGTGACTTTTGCTGCGGAAGTCCGTCTGTGGAAGTCCCCTCCTCGGGGCTCTGGTGTTGGTTTCTCTGGTCGTCTCCGATATATATCAGCAGCTGCCTCGTTCGGTATGTTGCTGCTGCCGCTGCTGCCATTCCTCTGTTCTCCACCCCTTCCTACTGCTGCTGATTTTCTGTTCACCTGCCGGTCTTGCTGCTGCTGATCCTGCGGCGGCTCCTTTGCTGCTGCTGCAGGAGCGACCGTTCTTAACCACCTCGCAGGCGTCTACGCCGCTGACGCCTTTTCTTCTGTTCCGCTTCTGCTGCTGCAGTCGCTGCCCTGCTGCTGCAGCTGCTTCACTTCTTCTAGACGCTTGCTGTTTTTTGCAGGCTGGTGCCATTCCCCGGGTCGGCAGCTGCTGTTCCTGTTCGTTTCTTCCTTCCTTTTCTGCTGCTGCTGCTCTCCCTCCTTCCCTCCGCATGTGCTGCCCCTACAGCTGCTCTTCCTCCTTCTCCGTATCTGCTGCTGCTGCTCTCCCTCCTCCTTTTCTCCATATCTGCTGCTGCTGCTGCTGCTCATCCTCCTCCTCTCTTGCGGATCAGCTGGTGCTACTGCTGTTCCTCCATCTCCCTTCTACATCCGCTGCTGCGGGTGAGAGTTTACTCTTGTTGCGGCTGCTGGGCTCCCGCGGTCGGCTGCTGCTCTCCTTGTCCCGTTGCTGTGGGTGCTGTTGCCGCTGCTGCTGCTGCTCGTGCTGCTGCTGTGGGTCCTCCTGCTGCTGTTGACGGCCGTGCTGCTGCTGTTGCTGCTGCTTCTGGGGCTGCTCGCCGCGAGTCAAGTGTGGCTCCTTTTCTCTGCCTTGGCCTCCACGCAGGTGAACAGCGAATACGCCTGTTCGTCCATCTCAGCAGCAGCAGCAACCGATCGACGAAGCAGCAGCAGCAGGACCTCGACGTGTTCTCTGCCAGGAGAAGTGTGAGGCTCGTGGAGCAGCAGCAAGAGCGGCAGTTCCGCCGGTTTTCTCCTGTGTCTTCCCCCCCGCTTTTTGAACGACATCTACTATCGTCCTGTTTCCTTATTCTATACAAAAGCAACAGCAGGATGCCGAAGTACTACTGCGAATACTGTGATATTTATCTCACGCACTCCTCTCCTGCTGGAAGGAGGCAGCATGCAACTGGCAGAAAACATATCAATCAAAAAATCGAATATTTTCAAAGTAAGCGTCGCTCCTTCTTCTCCTGCTCCTCGGCCGTTGCTGCTCGTCTGCCGTTGCTGCTCCTCTGCCGTTACTGCTCCTCTGCTGCTGCTGCTCCTCTGCTGCTGCTGCTGCTCTTCCTCCCGCTCTTCCTCCTCTGGTGCTGCTGCTCCTCTGCTGCTGCTGCTGCTCTTCCTCCCGCTCTTCCTCCTCTGGTGCTGCTGCTCCTCTGCTACTGCTGCTGCTCTTCCTCCCGCTCTTCCTCCTCTGCTGCTGCTGCATCTCAGCCGTACATGTGTCTCCTGTTCCGCGCGTGATGCGTCCACACACACACGTAGATGAAGACGAATATACGTACACACATATATCTGCCCATATTTCTTGGTGCGTAGAGAGATGTACATACCCACACAGATATATATGCACGCGTCTACACACGTACACCTACGTTTACATGAATACACACGCCCACGTACACACAGATAAAGGCTGCCATGCACACATACACGTGCCGGCGCATTTCTACATATATACATATATATGGCTGTACACCTCTGTGTACATCCATATCCATATATATTATATATGTAAGTTCATGCACGGCAACAGAAGTCCTGACTACGGCGATTACGCCGCTGCTTCTCAGCGGCTGCTGTATGCGTATATACACACACATGCACGCCCAAGATGTGTACGTACGTCCCTGCTAGGTACATGTTTCTGGTATGTGGGACGGCTTCTGTCTTCACATACGTATATATATATGTAATTCTGCCTGCACGTCTGTGTATCCGTATATATTTATGCGTCTCTAAAGAGGAGTATACTGTCACTCATATATATATATGCATGTATCTATATAATTCTGTGTATGTGAGAAAGCTACAACCTTCACGTAGACATATATATATGTGTGTGCCTGGCGTGGGCAGTGACGAGGCATATGCATCTACAGGAAGTAGATAGACCGCCCGGTGCACCCTGCAGAGTAGCACTCACGCACACATATGTATATGTATATATCTCTCGATATCCCTCTATATCTGTGTAGGTCGGCCCACCTATCTCCATCTGTATGCCAACATCTTCCTGTACACCTATGCACATACGTATATCCATCTGCGTCTCCCCCTATATCTCTCTGCATGTGTTTGTTTATATCTACTTATATACATATATGTCTCCCTATATATATACATGTGCATGTGTGGTGAGTTTTTCATCTCTAGTAGGGGAATTATATGACCGCACACCTCGCGCCTGTCTGTAGAGAGAGCGACGTAGGGGAAGGCGCCCAAGAGCCTGTACCTACATATATACACATATATACATATATATATATATATATATATGTGTACACGCACATGCAATTCGGCAGGCCATTGGTTGACTTGCAAAGACTGCAGAACTACCTGCTTCTCCACCATTTTGCTGCTCTCTCTTTCCGGCTCTCTGCACATTTATATATGCGAACATGTCCACTTGTCTTCGACGCTGTCCCAGCAGGTCATTATATATATATGTGTATATGTATGAGTCAATGTGATGTAGATATGTGTATATTGATGGGGGTAATTGGCCCTACATTAACGCATATGTATATATTTGTATGTGTGGATGTGTGTAGTATACGGGGCTGCCGTACGTGTTGATATTTGTCCACTCGACCGCGCCGGCCGTTTTGTCTCTTCGTTTGTGTAGACTTCCGCGTGTGAATAGATGGACACAAGTTCCTGCAGAAGATAGTTGCTGTGTGTATATCTTCT
Source organism: Sarcocystis neurona (assembly GCA_000727475.1). Lineage (NCBI taxonomy): Eukaryota > Apicomplexa > Conoidasida > Eucoccidiorida > Sarcocystidae > Sarcocystis > Sarcocystis neurona. The sequence continues at coordinate 419,861 of KL647301.1, read as the reverse complement.
GTACGGCGTACAAGGACGTATCTACTGTAATAATAGACAGCCAAGAGGCGTGTGTATGTTTTCTCTGTATGCAAGGAAGTACGGAAAATGGAGACCGTTGGCGTGTCTAGTATTCGTTTGCATGCGTTCAGGTGTGGGGCACTTTCTAGCTGTTCCTCAGTCTCTGTTTTCATGCAAATTGCCGCTGGAAAAGAAGGTGTCCCTGCATTTCCCGACTGCCACGCATGCACACACGTAAAAATATCAACCTGCTCACAATCCTAGCCAACTGTTTCTTCCCTTGTATATATATGTGTGTATAGATACATGTATACGTATGCACATGTACATATATATATATATGTAGGACTCATATATACATATCTACGCCGGAGTCTTCTATCGGTAGACCTGCATGTGTGTTTTCCTGTGCATATATATATGTAGTACTCATATATACGTGCCGGAGTCAGACGTAGCTGGTCCACGCATGTGTACTCATTTATGTGTATATATGTGTATATACATGTGGATATATACGAGTATACACTCATATCCACATATGTACGACGTCCAAGGTCATATTCGTGTACATACAAGTATGTGTGTATATATTTGTATGTATGTGGAGCACCAGTGCGTATATGCGCACGTGTATGCGTGTGTGCCTGTGTCTGAACTTTTATGAGAAGGAGAAATTCTGGGGGTTGTTTTTCCGCTTTGCAGATGTCATTCGAGAGCCGGGATTCCGCCCACCGCAGCTTCTTGAAGCGTCGGTGGTCCAGCGCGCGGGTACGCTGTCTCCTTTTTCTCCCGCGTCTGCCTCTGCTGCTGCTGCTGCTGGTGCTTCCTTGCTGCTGCTGCTGCTGCGAGGGCAGGAAGGTTCTGGGGACGGTGGCTCTGCTGCTGCTGCCGCTGCGGCTCTTCCTGCGGAGTCTGTTGCTTCTGCATCCTCTTCTTCTCTTCGACGGTGCTTCTTCTGGGATGCTTGCTGCTGCAGCACTCGCGCGCGTGGCCGGCGACGCTGCTGGGGCAGTAACGCGCCTCACGAGTAATAGCCTGCTGCTCCTGCGGTCGCCGGTTCTGTGTATCTCTCTGACGCATATATATGGGAACACGCCGGTCTACGTGGAAGCAGTTTGGCGTCTCCGGGTCCTTTGCTGCTTCTCCCTCCGCCTCCAACGCTCGCGTTTTTTCCGCTTCTTTTATCGTCCGTCCCGGTGGTCGTGCGTGCTGCGTTCTCCTCTCCTGGCCGCTGGTTGTTGGCCCTGGTGGATTCGTCCTCGTCAATCATTTGTCCGTCTTTCCTCGTCTGCCCTCCTCTTCGACTTTCAAGTCTGTTCCGCATTTTTTCAACTCTTTCTACCTGCGTCTCCTCCCTCCGGGCCCTTCCCCTCCTCGTCTCCTCCCCGCGTTTCATCCCTTCCCGCCGTCTCCGTCCTCCTCTTCTTTTTCTCTTCTTTCGCTTTCCTTTTCCTTTTCTCTTTTTCTTCCGCATTCGTGTGTTCTACCCTTTTCTTCTGGGTTCCTTTGCTGCCGTTTTGTCGCGGTTCGTTTTGTCTGCAGCGGTTCTCCTAGAGCCACTCCCGTGCCCTGTTTTGGTCCACTGCGCCCTCCTCTTCCCGTCTCTCTTCTTCGTCGTCCCCGCTGCTCTCTTCAAAGTGTCTGTCTCGTCCCTCCTGCGCTTCTCCGTGTACTGCTACTTCGCCTTCTCCGCGGATAACATTCCGCGGTCGGTCTCCGTCTCTCCAGTGATGTTGCTGTGGGCTGCTTCTTCCGCTTTTTGTCTCCGTCTCTCCAGTGATGTTGCTGTGGGCTGCTTCTATATTTGGCTGTTGTTCGCCAGAGCCCGTCTTGTCACCGGCTGCACGGCGGTGAAGTTGCTGTGGGGTGCTTCTTGTTTTCCATCTGCAGTGCAGCTGGCTGCTCAGATTCCGCCGGGCTTCGGCGGGAGCGGGCCGTCGGGCGGTGGCGGACGGCCGGGGGCGGGCCGGGGGTCGCAGGGGGGTGGGATGGGCTTCGCCCCAGGTGGAGGCCCAGGTGTGTTGGGGCCAGGAGGTGGCAGCGGCGGGCTGCCGCCCCCGGGGATGATGTTCGGCGGTAGTCGGATGCCTGTCGGCGGCGGCCCTCCGCCCCATGGCGGTCTCGGCGGCAGTGGCTTCGGTGGCAGCGGCTTCGGAGGCGTCGGCGGCGGCCCGGGTGGAGCGCCTGGAGCCGCTGGCGGCGGGGGCCACCCGGGCGAGAGAGGAGGCGGAATGATGCTGCCTGCAGGTCCCGGAGGGATGGGAATGCTGCGCGGGGGGGGAGGACCAGGCGGAGCAGGAGGAGGCGGAGCAGGTGGAGGCGGTGGAGGAGGAGGAGCAGCAGCAAGCAACTTTCATCGACAGCAGTTACCGCCGCCGGGGTCAGGACCCATGGGAGCGGGGGGAGGCGGGCCAGGCGCAGGGGGAGGCATGCGTCCAGGGAGAGGACTGCCCCCTCCGCATGCCATCGGTCCTGCTGCTGGGGGCCCACCTATGATGCAGCGCGGTGGCTTCCTGCCCATGGGTAAGAAGGGAAATGCAGCAGAGGAGAAAGCAAGGAGTCTCGCGGGGGAGTGGACGGACGTGGCAGCAGAGAGAGATAGGAGAAGCAGAGACGAAAAGAGACACCGAGAAGGAAACGCAGAGTCCAGCAGAGAGAGCGGAGCAGCAGCAGCAGCACCGCGCAGCACTCCAGACGCCAACCCGGTCCGTAGTAGATGCGATGCAGCAGCAGGAGAGAAGGAAACGTCCACGTGGCGGTGTACGAGGAATGCAGAAGCAGCAGCAGCAGCAGGAGCTTCAAGAACAGCAGCTCGACGGCAGGGGCAGGACCAAGAGCAGCACAGAGCAGCAGCAGATAAAATGACAGTGAAGCAGCAGCAGTAACGGCATACGAAGAGCAGCGCAGTGCGTGGAGGTCGTCGGTGGGTGCAAGGGCAGAAATAAGAGGAGGACCGACGCAGCAGCGCAGAAACGTAGCTTCTTGTTGATTTGTTCTACTTCGTTTCGGAGCGGTGGGGATGCCTTTCGCGCTGCTGAAACTCGCTGTGCTGCTCCGCTTCCTATGTACCGCGCCTTCTGCTCTGCTGCTGCTCACGCACCACTGGGGGTTCTCTCTGCTCCCGGCCAGCAGGGCCGGCCCTGCTGCTCGTCTGCTGCTGCTGCTGCTATGCCTGTGCTGCTGCTCCTTATCTTTGCTTCTGCGTCTGACGTTACTCCTGCCGTGTGTCTCTGTGGCAGCTGCTTCGGCTGCATTTCTCTGTCCTGGAGTGCTGTTGCTGCTGTATCTGCTACCTGCGTCTCTTTTCGTCTCCGTCTCTGCTGTTCATGGTGCGTCAGCGTCTTTGCCACAAAGCTGCCGCGCCACGTGCCTGCTCCTCTCCAGCCGCACTTCTGCTGCCTCCCGTACATGGTCTCGCCCCCGTCTTTCCTGCTGCGGTTCCTGCTCTTTCTGCCGACGTGCTCTAACAATTTCTGTGAAGCTGCGGAAGCTTTTCCCCCCTTCCCCCCCCGCTGTCACTCGCAGCTGCTCTCAGTGTCGCTCGTTATCGCAGCTGGTGCTGCTGCTCCACCTGTGGTACTGATTGCCTCCGCTGCTCGTGCTGCTCCGACGTGGCGCCGCCTCTCCTAGCAGCCAGTGTGCGGTGGCTGCTGCCGTCTGGTTGCTGCCGTCGCTGCGATTCCGTCCTTCGTGCGGCCCCTGTTCGTGTAGCCTTGCTGCTGCCGCCGCTGCGGTTCTCCTGTTGTCGCTGCCGCCACTGTCTTGCGGCTGCTGCTGTTGTAGTGTCGCTGCAGCCGCTGCTGCCGTAGTAGTGTTGTTGCTCTGCTGTGAAGGTGTGCGTGATTGCTGCTGCGGCCGCTGCTATTTGTAGGCATGCCCATGGGGCCGGGGGGGCTCGGGGGCCCGCCAGGACGACCGCCAATGATGATGCCACCGCCACTTGGAGCAGGCTTGGGGCGGGGGGCTTCTCCTGTGGGGTTATCGCATCCCGCTGCTGCTGCGGGCCTTCCTCCTTTTGCCGCTCCTCCTGGAAGAGGAAAGCCACCTGCAGGGAATCCTGGCTTCGACGTCCACGGTGTTCCTCAGGAACTGCTGCAGCAGAGGGAGTGACGCACGTCAGTCTGTGCCGTGCGTCGCTGTTGCTGCTGGTGGCCCCGTCGTCTCCCCGCGCATCCCGGCGGTTTGGCTGCTCCTGCTGCTGTTACACTGCTGCTGCTGCTGACGGCGGTGCGCGCGCTGCTGTTGCTGCCGGTGATGCGCCGCTGTGGGGCGTGCAGACGTGCCGCGGTGCCTGCGCTGCTGCGAACGTCCCGGTCGGCTCTGCGTTGCTGCTTCTGCTGCCGGCAAGGATCCGCGGCGCAATGGCCGCTGCGGGAGTCGCAGAAGACGAGCAGCAGCGGGGGGAAAAGATAGGAAGAACAGCGGCGGGAACCGCTGGAGCGAAGCTTCTTCAAACAGTCGCCAACAAACGAAGCAGCGGCGGAGAATAGAGCAGCAACAATACCGTCAGACGAATCGGCTTTGTTTTCCATGTGGTGCTGCAACTCTAATAGCAGCAGCAGCAGCAGGAAAGTAACGAAGCAAATTTTTTCCGGCTACAGGCGCAGTGGCCTTCATCGAAATGTGTCCCCGTCCCTATGCAGAAGCTTTGTGTATCCCTACGCACAAACTTACACACATATATACATATGTGTACATATATGTGTACATGTGTACATACATCTGCACATGGGTATATGTGTGTACACGTGTATATTTACGTATCTACGTATAACGCTGTGTGTAAGAATGTGCCACCGTCACCACCCAGAGGCGGTGTGCATCTCTATGTATATATTTGTACATATACGTAGACACGTATGTATGCGGGCACATGTGTGTGTAGCTCTTTGCCTATAAAAGTTTGTGTAAATGTGTGCATATATATACGTAGATATATGTCTACATGTTTATATGTATGTCCACATGTATATGTATTTACATGTGTACATCCGTACATATGCTGTATGTACATGGCTGTCGTACTCTTTGGTGCACTGCAGCAGCGTATCTCCCTCTCTGTGTTTACTCTCATATATGTGTGTAAAGGCACATACGTATATCTGTGGAGAGTTCCTTTTCTTCCCGGTAGAAATTCGAGGAAAAGGAAGAGGAAGAGGCTTCGACGAACTTCCTGCGCGAGGGTCGGTCTGCGGCGACCCTACACGGCAGCACCACCTCGTCGCCAAATAACGAAGCAGGCACCGCGATGCGCGTGGGCCGACCTGTGTGGTTACTACTACAGCTACTACTACTACTACTATTACTACTACGACTGCTATTACTGTGCATCGCCGCCTACAGGGAGGCTGGGGAGGAAAGCACCTTTTCAACACTGCAGTAGGAGAGAGCCGCGCCTGCACTTCTCTCCGCGCCGTAGGGTGAACAGAAGTCTCCGTCTCGCTCAAGTCGCATGTGTGCTTGTCAGCAGTAGTAGTATTGCCGGTTCACAAGAAATCTTCTCCCACTTCGTTGTGTATACCTAACACACGAGTGAGCCAGCACATACATACACAGACATACGTATATATATATATATATATATATGTGTCGAGGTATTCTGCAAATATAGTGTGCTGAAGATATAAGTATATATCTGTGTGTGTGTGTGTAGGGTGTAGTCAAGAGTATCTCCTTGTGAGTGTTGAAGAAGGGAAGTCTCTCTGTCTAAAAGAATGTACACAGATGTATGTGTATAGAGAGCCATTTGTGTGTAGTGAAACATGTGTCAGCACATACGTAGGCCTGCATAAGTGTATGTGTGTATATGTATTATACGCATATATGTGTGCTGGACCGTGCAAGCACGTAAATGTTCTTCATATATATATATATATGTATATGTATGTATATATATACATATAGTGTACGCGCGTGCACATAGCGAATGTATTTGATGTGATATAGGTAGTACGCAGGAGACTTGCAAAAGAAAGAAGCAAGGACAAGACGTGACAAGCTGGCATTAAGTTGATTCGATAACACTAGCAACTGCCCTGTTTCTTAGGAAAGCTGCTGCGGAGCGCGAGGACAATTTTTCGGTCGGACACGTGGACTCGTCGCATGTGCGACCTTTACTGAACGAGGAGGACTGCAGGAGGAGCAATACACACGTCCCCCTGCAGTCGACTCATATATATATATA
>KL647301.1:356139-413042 GCA_000727475.1 Sarcocystis neurona | reverse complement strand
ATATATGTATATGTTTACACTAGCTGACGCATGCAGCTGCAGCTTAACAGACGTCCCGTTTGCGACGTGACAAGCTGGCATTAAGTTGATTCGATAACACTAGCAACTGCCCTGTTTCTTAGGAAAGCTGCTGCGGAGCGCGAGGACAATTTTTCGGTCGGACACGTGGACTCGTCGCATGTGCGACCTTTGCGTGGATAAGAAGCAAGGACACGACGTGACAAGCTGGCATTAAGTTGATTCGATAACACTAGCAACTGCCCTGTTTTTTAGGAAAGCTGCTGCGGAGCGCGAGGACAATTTTTCGGTCGGACACGTGGACTCGTCGCATGTGCGACCTTTACTGAACGAGGAGGACTGCAGGAGGAGCAATACACACGTCCCCCCATTAAGTTGATTCGATAACACTAGCAACTGCCCTAAACCCAAAGAAACCCTGAACCCCTAAACCCTATAAACCCTAAACCCTAAACCACCCGAGATTCCGCAGGCCCGCGGTCTGCTGGTGAAGTATCAGCAAAACGAGATCCCTGCCGAAATCAACGCAGCTCTAGCTACGGTCCAACAATGTATCTGGGTGCACCCAGCCACTATTTGGATACAGAGAGATACTGGGCGGAGCGCTTACCTATACGCTAGTCCTCCCGTGGGGAGAGTGTCACTTGACCAGGCCACACGTCGTCAACTCCAACACTCTGCTGTCTAAACGGCACGTAGTTGGCAAAGCCATCGCACCGCTTCTCTACGTGAGCGAGAAAGAAATACCGCCGCGCCTGCGCTGCACCGCAGTGCCTCCTCGTCCGTTTTGAATCAATAAATACTATGTCACTAGTACGTCACTGCTGTAGGACTCACTGACACGCAGGGGGCAAACTAAGGCAGCATGAGTTACTTTGTAGAACCCTGGCGTACACCAGTAGACTCACTGACGCGCCAGGGGGTAAATTAAGGCAGCATGAAGTACTCTGTAGAAGCTTGGCGTATACCACCTGGGCAGCTGTCAGTGAACACGACCACGTCAGAGCTTTCTCAATCGCTCACACTGATTCGACACTCGCGTTCTCCGACTCTTCAACTACACGTGTACAGCTCTTTCAGAGAGTCGTGCAGGTGTAAAGCACTAACTACTGAGAGTGCTGCTATAGTGTGCCACACCACACTCATGGCCGGTCTTGCTGACTGCACGTCCGCACGTGTGCTACAATTATCTCAGAAAGTCGCGCAGGTGAAGCACTCACTCCTGAGGGTTGTACGGCGCTACATCAGTCAAATACCTCTCTAGGCCGACGACAGTGCTGGTTTGAGTCCACCCACAAAACACACCTCTCTTGGCCGGCGACACTGCTGGTGTGGTTCCCCCTACAAAACACTTTCCACAAGCGCAACACCGTATACGCGTCACACTGCTGTTAAAGCTGCCTTCACTGCAGCCTGCAGGCGTACACCTGACCAATAGACGTAGCTGTCATACGCTTATCCGAGCATCCACCGGTGTAACAGGTTGTGTCCACTCCTGGGACAGGTGGCGCACGCGAACGTTGTGCACGCGCGTATGAGAGTCGTAGTGAATACGACTACGAAGTAGACGAGTAGCCACAGACCTCTGACACTGCTGAACCGCCACCTATGCCACGTGTCTGCGGTGAAGCATTTGAAGTGTTGCCTTTCTCTCAGAACTGTTACACCCTGCAGGCGTACACCTGACCAATAGACGTAGCTGTCCTACGCTTATCCGGGCATCCACCGGTGTAACAGGTTGTGTCCATTAGCAAACGCACTTTTAGCAGCGAGGCCTGCAGCAGTAGGAGCTGGATAAGAACCACCTGTGACTGCAGCGTTGGCCCTTTCAAGCACAGCAGCATCCGTTTCAGCAGCCATAGCAGGAGCTACGCACGGACAAAAGCATTAATAGCATCACCAAGGGAGGCGCAACAACAAATGAACAATCTCCCGTCCTCATATCGCAGAGCCATTCCATTGATCTACTGTGTCTCACTTGGCTGCTTGCTTCGCTGTCATTCGGAAATACTCGCATAGGCGTGGCTTGCCAGTCCGCTTGCCTATGGCACTCTTTACGCCCAATACGTTATCGCGCCGTTGTTTCACAAGCCGTGGAATGAATTCTGCAGGCAGCAGGCTCTCGAGAACAACGTTTTGAAAACCCCGCAACAGGAGTGCACTCAGCCTGTTGATAAATTGTTTTCAACAAATATTAGATTGGTACGTGTGTGTAAAGCGTTCCGTGCGCCGTCAGCCTCTCGTTACAAGCCTCTATCCTTAGCTAAGCTACGCTGAAGCTCGTTTATCGACCGATTGTAGATGTGTGTACGCCTATCTGTATATATAGCTACAGTTGCAAATTTACTTCCTGTGAACTACGTGCGTGTACACACCACGACGTCGCACTGCAAGCACGTCCAGTCGCTTCCGCCTGGAGCGCTTCGCACAGTCAAGGTGAATTTGTTCTACGGACGTTATCCACCTTTGTTCATGATCGCGTAGCCGGTGCAGTCGACAGTTTGCTGTTGTGGTCCTTCCCGTGCAAAGGACGTATACGTACCTCCTCCCTGTATCTACATGTGCGTACATGTATACACGTGTGCGGATACTGGGCCGAATCGTATATATATATATATATATATATATGCGTTTATATGCACGTGTACTAGGGCGAGCCATACATGGATGTTATGTCAGACATAATTAGTAACCGGAGACATTAACATGTATGTGTAGAATAATGTGAAAGCGTTTCGGAGCTCTTGCACAGATCGTGAGGCTTTGTGTCTTTATGTCCCGGAAACGTTGCTCTTCGTGGAGCGACCGCAGCACAGCGGATGCGCCTGCAGAACGACGTGCGGCCACCACCTTTCTTCTTTAACGTTGGCAACGAGGCACGTGGGGCACGCAGCACTTCACCACGTCCTCTAGTACGTCTACACGTTAATATGTGATGTCAGTAACTACGCGTGTGTTGCGAAGAATACTCTAACGTGTCGTCCTCCGCTCTGCTGAAACGCCATCCGCTTTTGTTATTGCCCGTCCGTTACAACGAGCAGCACGCGGCAGACTTGAAAAGGCGGGAATGCCTACCCACGCAATTAATTAGGCCGTCCCGCTAAACAACTGGGAACATTAGCCACACACGTATGTATATACTTTATCGGCGAGAAGGGAAGAAGGCAGATGTGACCAGACCTGGTTCGTACATCCCTACGACTGCACACAAGCATATATATGTATATATATATATGTGTATGTATCTACAGCTGTGCGTGCATCTGCAACTCGGTATAGAAATACTTGTACATATGCGTATATGTACGTACGCGGAAGTACAAGTCCATTTGCTTGTATCTATATCTACCCGCAGATGCATTTGTACGTATATACGTACTATGTACATCTAGTTACACTGCACGTACATATGTATATCTATATACATAAACTTGCAGACACACATACGAGTAAGAACACAGGGCTAGTGGGGTGAACTCAAGTGTATATGGGACTGCATGTGTGTGTAATGTGCCACAACCGTATATACTGCCCGGGGGTGTAAGTGCATGCCAGTTTGTTTCCACGGTCCTTCAGATGAGAAGAAAGGCTTTCCGGCTGGTCCTCTGTCTCTTCAGTTGGAAACTTCACGTAATTTTTAAGACGGATATATACACGTAACTGAACAGCGAGGTAATACACACAAGACCTGCACGTTTGTGTGTGTATATATATACACATTACACACCTATAACAAACCAGTTCACGCATACTCATACATATATATATATATATATGTCTATATCCCTCTCTCTAACTATCTCGCCCTCTCTTTCTCAACATATATACATATAGTACATTTATGTGGGTGTATCACATATATAAATTTCTAGATAGATACATATGTGCAAATACTTGAAGACATGCGCTGGTAGGCACAGAGGAAAGGGATAGAGAGAAAAGGTGTGTGCAGGGAGCAGGAGAACGGCCGCCGCTCGTCGCGGGAGCAGCAGAGCGAAGAAGAAGAAGCAGTAGCAGCGGCACTGCAGCAGCAGCAGCAGCACTACAAGTGGCAGCATTCTTCTGTGGTCGCCCCAGAGCAGCGGAAGGAGGTCGTCACCTCCGAAGAAGAAGAGCCGCGAAATCTTCGTTCTACGCTGATGCTTTTGCTTCATTCTCACAAGTTAAACCCCACGCGGCGAGCACCGGTCTTCTGCACCGCAAAGCAGCACCACCAACAGCAAACAGGCAGACACGCGCGCGCCTCTGCAGCGGCTCGTTTCCCTTTTTGCCGGGGATGGCAACAGCAAACAGCTGAATACTGCGTGTGTCTTCAACGTTCTCATTTTCCTACCTGCAGTCGTAATTCGCAGCAGCAGCACCAGCAGCAGCAGCATAGGCAGAGTTATTTCACTTGCATGCGCTTTACATACTTCACAGCGGGCCCCACATCAATATAACGCAAGCAGCAGAGACGCTGCTTACTTCGTCACCGCGCCGTTGTCCACACATCCCCAGGCATCCTTACCTCCGCAGAAATATAATATACACAACAGAAGGACGCATGCAGGCCTATTACGGCTCTGTCTCTGTTATGTACGTATACGTTAGTAGGTTGACTTGTAGCTTCTGCAGTCACAGACAAGCCTACACGTGCACGAATATAGATATACGCTCGCCGCTACGCAGTCGCCGTTTCTCTATCGGTGCCTAAGCGGATGTTCGTGGTCCTCTACATATATATATGGAGACGTACGTATACCTATATATATGCATACGTCAGCAAGTACATATATTCAGATATGTACGCATATATAGGCAAGCTCATATACCTGTGTGGACGCATATATCGGCAAGTACACATTCATATATAAATACGTGTGTCGGTAAGTGCCACGCGTGCAAGGCCTTTCCCTCTAAGAATGCACCAGTAGCGACATAAATGTGCGAAGGAAAGGCGTCCCCCCAGCAAAAGAGGCACGCAATTGTCCCCTTCGTTTGTGTGGCAGTAGAAGACAGCAGCGCTCCCCCACAGCTGGCAGCAAGACGGCTCTCCTCTGCCGACCGCGGTGGCCAGCACCAGCACGGGAAACGGGCGCACGCAGGCAGCCGGTGCTTCTTCACTAAATTCCACCACCTCGTGAAACACGCAAAAGCCGCCTTCTCCCTCATAAAACGGGCGCCACGAATACCAAACGAAGCGCATGGACGCAGCTCCCCGTAGACACATACACACATATATACATATATATATGTATATGTAAATGCTTACAGAATATAGATGGGCCGGCCTTCAAGGAGATTGTCGTACGTACATATATATATATATATGTGCGTGTATGTATGCATATATGTAAACACTTAGAACGAAATGGACGTCGCAGCAGCACAACGGAGCCACGCCTCCACTTGTAGAAGCTTCGCCAGTGTAGAAGGCAGAAAAAAACACCAGCAGGATGTATGTAAGCGTCTGCATTCGCCAATAGTAGATGTAGATACACATATACACACACTTACACGTATGTGCATGTATTAGCAAAAAACGTATGTAGAAAGTACATGCACGTTTTCTCGCCAGTTCTCTAGAAACGGCTGCGCGTAGACTCTACTGGCAACCCACGCATGCAGCAGCAAATCACCGTAGACACACACGCGTCCCCCTCCTGCCTTCCTGAACAGCTCCACACCGGAAAGAGTCACACTACCCATGTCGTAGATCAGCACGCACACACGTATATATGTATTCACCTGTTTATGACCCGCCTGCATATGTATATATGTAAGCATGATGCACGCGGTAGATACGCACACCTGTATATATGTATAACGAATGACGTGTATATCTATGTGTGTCTTTCCGTGCATATAAAGGCACGTACATACATACACGTATGACATACATACATAGCACACATGCACATATTTATGCGCGTACGTAGGTAGCAAACACCCATACGTACTTTCGAACATATACACATATATGCGTATATAGATACATACACGTACAAAGAGGGATGTATATGTGTGGGAGATAATCCGTGGATGTGTAAGTTCATACATTTCTCTCTCCCTCTGTCTTTCTCCCTATAAATATATATATATGTATGTATATATATGATATGCCTTGCTGTGTGCGGCGGCCCGATCTTGTCTACAGTATACGTAGGTGCACATGGAGTGTGAGATCTCCCAATATTATATAGGCACTTATACGGACCCATGTATATTCTCTTGCCCTCATGTATATATATATATATATATACGTAGCGGATTCTCTCTGTCTCTGTCCTTCTCTTTCTCTTCGGTATGACATATACACACACGTATATGTTAATGTGTTAGTTCTCTGTAAAACTTTTTTAACGCAGGAATGCGTTCACCGAATTGTAGGTGCGCATGCGGAGGCAAAGCAAAGGACAAAGGCAGCGACACCTCTGTGCCCACGGTTTTCGAATAGAGCAGAAAAGACAGCACTACACGAGACTCTGCACGCCCTCCCTTCGCTCTGTTCTTCACAGTTTGTCATCAAAGCAGCAGCGGGCCAGCGCGAACGATACGTAGAAGTGTGTGTGTGTGTGTGTGTGAGTGTGTCTCCGTCTCCGTCGTATGCTTGCCGTCTCGTCTCCAGTGCCGTCGGGACCGGCTGTTTTTTCGCACACGTTCATCGTCTGGTCACTCACCTTCGGGGCTGCGCCAGGGGCTCCGGCTTGTTTGATAGCGGCCTTTGGCTTTACGGCAGCTGCCGCTTTCTCCTTCCCAGGAGCCGGCGCGGCACCTTTAACTTTCGCAGCAGCAGCAGGTGTCGTTACTGATTTTCCCTTGGCCGCAGCTGCTGCTGCAAGGGGAGGCCCCCTTGCCGCTTTTTCTTTGCCAGCGGCGGCAGCGACAGCTTTGTCCTTCGCAGCAGCAGCGGCGGGCTTGGCCACCGGTGGCTTCACGGGAGCCGGTCCCGCCGTCTTCTCCCCTTCCTTCTTCGTAAGGGCACCTGGCTTGATCGGGGTTGGTGGTCCTTTTCCCTTTGCTCCTCCTGCTGGAACTGTTGGATATTTCTTCGTCAAAACTTTTTTCTCGAGCTTGCCGGTAGGAGCCGCACCTGCCAGTGGCTTCCCTGCCACAGGTTTGGCTGCCGTCGCTGCTGCTGCCGGTTTTGCTTCGACTGCTGCTGCCGGCTTTGCTGCTGCTGCTGCCGGCTTTGCTGCTGCTGCTGCTGCCGGCTTTGCTGCTACTGCTGCCGGCTTTGCTGTTACTGCTGCCGGCTTTGCTGCTTCTGCTGTCTCGGCTTTGACGGGCAACTTCGGCTTGGCGACAGGAGCAGCAGCTTTCATTGCGTCGGGCTTGAGCGGTTGCGCTGCTGCTGGTTTGACTGCTGCTGGTTTGGCAGCTGCTGCAGCAGCTGGCGCCAGTGCTGGCTTCTTCAGCGCCACGGCCGCCGGCTTCTTTACTTCAACCTTGCCCTCGACGATGCCAGCCTTCTTCACGACCGCTTCTCCTGGTTTTGCTGCTGTTGCTGCTGGAGCTTCTGCTTTGGCTGCGGGGGCTGCAGGTTTAATAAGCGGCGCTTTCTTTTCGAGCGGCGCTGCTGCTGTCGGAGGCAGCGCCGGCTTCTTCGGTGGTGCAGCAGCGGCAAGTCCGGGCTTCTTTATTTCTATGCCAGGCGGTTTCTCCACGGGTCCAGGCACTGCCGGCTTCTTCAAGGGCTCAGGCTTCTTCTCGAGCCCTGGCTTTACTGCAGCTGCCACTGCAGGTCCAGGTGCTGCTTTCTCAAGCTTCGCCTTCGCTTCCTCTGCTTCTTTAGCTTTCGCTGCCGCTACTGGTTCTGCTGCTGCCGGGACGGGCTTCTTTGGCAGCCCAGGGAGCTCTGGCTTCTCAATTTCGAGCGCTGGCTTCTTCAGCTGGAGCTCTGGCTTCTTGATCTCCATCTTTTTGATTTCCACCTTTTTCACCTCAGGAGGAGCTTTCTTCTCCTCCGTGGGGGCTTCTTTCTTTGCAGCTGCTGCTTCCTCCTTCGCAGAAGGCAACTCCGGTTTCTTCAGCGGCCCCCCCACGGCCAGTGGTGGCTTGCTTGGCTCGGCCTTCACCTTTAACTCTGGCTTTGTTACTTCCTTTTTCACGACTCCTGGCTTGGCTGCCGCCTTCTCTTCCTTCGCCTTGGTTGCTGCTGCTGCTGCAGCTGGTTTGCCTTCTTTTTCCGCGGCCTTCGCCTCTGCGCAGTCACAGACGCCCCCACGTGCGTCCCGCATGCAACAACGCGTTGTTGTTCGGGACTGCTATACACCAAGCATATGTAACAGTTTCTGCTGCTTTCTTCAGACAACTCTGTATATACACAGCTAGAGTTTACACACCTCCTCGGTGCTTGTCGAAGACCGTGTGAAGGTGCGGCGCTGAAAAAACTGCAGCGTCCGACGGCAGCTCTCCTCCGTCCTGCTGCACGACAGTGACGCCGGCTCTCGACTGTGGAGCGGACCACGCGTTCTATGGAGAATCTAAACGCAGGGATTTCCGCTGTCCACGCCCCTTCTCCTCACTTCTTGCAAAAGCCAACCCGCGCGCAAAAACACAAAAATTCCCTGTCTTCTCCGTTTTCAGCTCCCCAACTTGCGCGCCTCGGCATCACTACTACTGCGGCCACGACATCTTCTACGTGATACCCTGTTACTACGAGAATTACTAATATATTCTCGCTGCTACAAATACTACTCGAGGACTCCCACCAGCGCCACTACTATTATCCGACAACTACTTATTCTATACTGCTACGAGCACTACTATACAACAACCACTACACGGCTCCTACTACTATTACTACCACCACTGTTATACTACTACTACTACTACTAATACTACTACTACTACTATACTACTACTACTATGCTACTACTGCTACCACTACTATACTACGACTACTACTACTACTAAACTATAGCTACTATTACTAGTTTACGATCACTACAGCTACGATTATTACTACTATGCTGCTACTGCTGTACTGCTTCACCTGCACTACCGCTACCACAACTCCCACTACTACTACTGCCATTACTACCGCTGTTAGAACCGCTGCTACTACTACTACTACAGCTTTCCTACGCCACTACTATTACTATCACTAGTACTACTACTACTACTACTACTATATTACTACTAGTACTACTATATTACCACTACAACAACTACTACATTAGTACTACCACTACTACTACTACGACGACTACGACTACGACTACCACCATTCCTGCCACATTACTACTACTACTGCCACTACCACTATATATTTACTACTAATGCTATATTACTACGGCAATACCACTACTACTACTACTGTGCTTCTACTACTTCTGTATCACTGTTTCAATACTGGCAAGTGCTATTACGCTACTATTCCGACTACTTCAAATCCTCCCGAAACTGCTGGTAACACTTGCGTTAAGGTTCAAGACGAACAAAAATGCGGGAAGAAGAGAAAGGACAGAAGTTCCAGAGTGCTGTGCTTACTAACGGGGACAGCAGCAGCACTCCTAACACTTCCTGTCCTGCTACTAACAGGCATGGACGGGCACGCAAGAAGGACGAAAAAGCACTAGGTACGCGAAGGGAGAGCGGGTGTGTGTCCAGGACGCACAAAAAATTCATACAAAAAGCAACGTTGTGCCCAAGGATGCAGCCGAACAGAGAAGCAGCACAGTGGTGCATACCAAGTAGGCGTCGGAGGGTGTACATACACCTGCGTCCCCGGTGCGGTGGAGAGTAATACGCTTCTATTTTCAATCGATTCAACCGAACAGTGACGCCCTCTCTCAAAAGTGTGGTGTACGTACACTTGGGTGTGTGCGCACTACTGCGAATCGTTTTTCAACGTCAGCAGATCAGCAGCACAAAAAAAGACAACTTCGACCGCTCTCCTGTAAATAGTGCGGTTCGCAGCGTAAGAGGGAAAACTACTTTTTGTTGTCACTCCGGGAGCTGACAAATGCGGTGTACGTACGCCTGGATTTGCTGCGCGCCGCGAGTTACGAATGTTCCTTCTACATGGAGTAAGAGAGGCGACTCAGAGCTACTCGGGGATGAAGGAGGTGTACAGACACATGGAGTCGTCCAACATGCCAATGTTTGCTGCTCTGCATATACGGCGCGGCAGCACGGCACCGGTTACGCGAGACTGCCGTGTTGTACGTACACGTCACTGCGCCCTTTCTCGAGGTGGATATGCTGTCAGGCTTGCTAGAAATACACGTGAGGGAAGCAGTGGACAAACACTACACGCTGCTGCAGGACTTGTGTCAGTTTTCACGGAGGAGAAGTCCTACGCACTTCGTAAACGCAGGGGTACTCGCTGCCGCTGCAGCCAGTGGCTTCCTCTAATAGCAGCAGGCACAGCAGCAGCAGAAGCAGGCACAGCAGCAGCAGCAGCAGACGCAGCAGCAGCAGACGCAGCAGCAGCAGCAGGCACAGCAGCAGGCATAGCAGCAGAAGCGGAAGCAGCGGCAGCAGTACATTTGCACCAGAGTCCCAGGTAGCAGCAGCAGCAGGCAACTGCGACAGAGGCGTTAACAGCAGTAGGACCCTACGCAGCCCCAGCAGATGGAGAAGCATCAGCACGCAAGCGCTGCAGCAGCAGCAGTAGCAGGAGACGAGGCAGCAGCAATAGCAGGGAACGGCGCAGGAGTAGAGGAAGGGGCACGGAAGCAAAAATTTTTCAAGCCTCTCATCAGAGTCCCCGCGCAGAAAAAACAGCAGCAGTGTAGATAGAACTACCACCAGCAGCAGGTGAAGAAGAAGCAGCAGCAGTAAGGCCGAGACGGAAGCACGTTCGTCCTGAAGTCGATGCAGTAAAGCGTTGAGGAAATGTCAATGGGGTCAGTGTGTGTCGAAGACTCTGCCGCTGCAGCTGTCGCAGCTGCTGCCGGTCACTCACCCAACAGCACTCCGCCTTGCGCGGGCAACGCAGCATTGCTGCAGCAGAAGGAAGAAGTTCCACACACATACACACCACCCCCACAGATTCTCAGTTTCCTTCGGCTCAACGTCCACGTATGCATTCTCTGTCTGCAGGAGTAGGACTGCAAGAAGCACAGATATATTACAGACTGCGAGCCTATTACTGTAGAAGCTTGCCTAACCCAGAGAGATTTCTCCAGGCTTTGAAGAACTTGGCTGCTTCTCTTCCATGAAATGCATGTATGAAGAAGTGTGTCGAATCTGTTCAAACATGCACACATATAATTTATACATATAAGTAGAGGCAAGCTACACGTCTTCGGCTGTGGATAGGCCTGTATGTAGAGAGAGACGCAGAAGCACTTTGGTGGGCCACATGCTTCGCAGAAAAGTAATTTTTCCGTCTGCGAAGGAAAATCAACGCAGGTGTGATTGCACCGACATTCCTCTGCCTTCGGCTTCCTACTACACTCGAAGTTTCAAAAAGCAGCTCCCGTACACCGTAGGCTCCCTCCGCAAGTCGGCACATCATCTAGCGCACAACTCTTCCATGAATTTAAGAGGTGGGCCTAGTTCACGCTCTCCGACGAGCCACGAAATTTCTTCTGTCGTGGAGATTGCAAGAGTACAGCAAGGAGGCTGCTGAACAAATATATGTGTACGAGCCAGCTGCAAGACGACTTACATCACAGAAGCCGCTACTAAGCTGCCATTTCTTCCCACGCACACAGAGACGGTCACCCGTCAGCAAACATACACACGCATGTATAGAAGAAGAGCCAATCAGTAGAAAGGTGCCCTTCTTCCTATCAATGTGATCCTATTTACCTACCTATCCATCTTTTCCCCTCTCTCTCTATATATACATACACAAATACACACAGGTAAATAAATAGAGAGTTATATACATGTACTGCATATATTTGAGTCTGTAACGTTTATGGGACCCTTTTAATGTCGAACGCAGAGTGAAAACTGAGCGGCACAAAACGCTCCGTTTGAGCCACCCCAGCAAACGTCCTGTTCTTCGTACGTGTGCAGTGAAGCCCTGCAAAAACGCTCGTTGCGAATCTCTGGGTTGTACGTACACCGCAGATCTCTGCGAAGCCTCGCAGGTGTGGCGCTGCTGAATTCACGCGCGAGTTGATGAAAACGAAGAGATCAAAACTTGAGGTCCACAACGCGTACGTACGGTTCAATAAATTGGTGCAGTCTTGTGACTTGTGCGCGTTTGCTACTGGAGAGGAGGACGTGAAAGACGAGCGCCCACGGGGTGTACGTACACCGCAAGTTCGACCACCTTCGTGTATGCAGAGCATTTACCGGGCTCAGCCAGGTTACCACAAGGACAAGCTGGAGTGCCGAACCTCACGAAGTGTACGTACACCAGAAATTTTATCGTCGCAGGTTTCGTGCAGTTGCTAATGAGAACTACTCCACCGGGGAGTGGCGAGCTCACCGAGGCATGGGAAAGACGCTGCAGATGAGAGTCCCTGCAGAAACGAAAACACACAATTTTTCACCTGCGGCCTCCATGTAAAGACTTACGTATATTTGTCGCAGTTTATGTCTACGTCCCTTTCTCTCTCGCCCTCTCGCTATATATATATATATATATGTGTATATGTGTATGTGTGCAGATCGGTGACCCTTCGTGCCACACGTATACATATATACTCAAGTTTCTTTGTCGTTATGTACTTGTTTGCAGGCGGGTCTTCGCAGATGAGAGTACTTCTCGACTTTGTCTATACTGGGTGACAAAGTGACACTTCTCTACCTCTCCCGCATATATGCACACACTTCCATGAAAATAGAGGCAGACGCATACGGAGAGATACCGCCAAAAACAGCCGCGTCCATACGTATACATTCCTACAGACGTGTTGACTAGTCGATGTTTTCGTCACACAGAGGTACATCCAGACACAAATGTACACACACATATTCGTTGTAGCATCTTGTATACATTTACTACTCCCTAGAGTTACCTTTCTCAAGATACAGAGACAAAAAGAGAGAGAGAGAGATAGGAAAACGTATACATATATATATATAAATATCCACTTGGGACCTACTAAGGAATATATGGACCCCTGCACGTAATATGTAGTCTCTACCGCGGATGGCGGCCGTTTTCGAGAGGCTCCTGCTGCTGCTGTTGCTGACGTAGACGTAAAGTCAATCGCGTGCAAGCACTGGTGTCAATCCATACATATATATATGTATAAGCTCTGTGACTATATGTATCCATACGTATAAAGTGTCACATCAAGGATGCAAACAAATTGAGGCACAACCATATATATAAATATTTACATGTGTGGTCACACTTCACCTATGTATACACATGTACGCAGGCATACGCATATATATGCATACATGTATGTATGGCCTTTACCTGCATATATACATACATATATACACATCCATATGTAGATACATGTACACACATACACATAGACACATGCACACATACAGACATACACACGTGCATACATCCATGCATATATACATACACACACACATACACACATACAAATATACATACACACATACACTTATAGTTGAAAGTGTATGTATAAGCATGAGTATACTTCTATTGGACTGAGACAGATACAGAGTTAGGTGTAAATAGTTGTGCAGGGACACACAAAGGTCTATCAATAAGATGACACTCTCTATGGCATCCAGTTGCAGTTTTGCATCTCCGCCTATACAAACAAACGTAGAGAAACGAAAAGGTACAGACCTGTCTCTGTCCACCAAGGTCGTGGATATCTGCGTTCGTGCACGTATGTATCTATATGCGTGTGTGTGTGCATGTGTGTGTGTGTGTGTCCTGCTCTCTCTGTCTTTATCCCTCTCTTCCGGTCGATAGATAGCCGATTTACGTATATATATACATGTAGAACTCTATACATCCATTTCTTTATCTGTCTTTCTCTCTGGACACTCATATATATATATAGATCTGCGTGTGTCTGTTTATCTCCCTCTCTAACGATATATAAATATATGTGTATACGTAGAGCTGAATAGAAATGTGCGTCGCAGCAGGCGCAGGGCATCGTACGTCACTCGACAGCTATCCGTGTCCACGTCCTCCTATAAATTCTAGAGGATTGCATACACCCTGTTGGCTTATCTCCCGATATATATATATATGTATGTAGATATGTACGCATATTTATATATACTATATATACATCTATATATATATGTATGTGTTACATACGTACGCGCATGTATGCGAACATAGACATATGCATACAATACGTACGTACGTACACTTCCTGATCTATCTACACACACACACACACATACACACACCTTAAAAGTATCTCTGTGTCTGTCTATGTATTCACAGACATATATATATATATATATATATACACCTGTATATGTTATGATCTGAATACAACACAGGCAGGTACATGTATGTAGGTAGACGTACAAAGCGTGTAGAGAAATACGAGAGCGTGCACAAACTCTTGCGCGTAAACACAAACTCTTCTATACAAGGGGAGGACCATTCGTATACATCTGTATTCGAATCTATACATCTATGTGTACCTATATATATATATATATATCCACACACGCATATACAGGGTTGTACTATGTATGCATGTAGAGTCCTCCCTACATATGGCATGCATAGGTATTTTCTTACGAATACGGACTCTACGTACATATACCTCCAGTCCTACGTACACACGGCACTTATAGATATTTCTTACGTATGATCAGTATATATATAAACGTATGTGGAACCCAACGCATATGGAGCACTCGTAGCTACTTCCTTATGTGTGGGCTATATATATAGATGTATATATGTATGTAGTTCGATATTGGGGTAGTAATAAACGCAGCAGGAAGACAAAGAAATCTCTACACGGCGGGACCCACCGATGACTTTGCCGGCAGTATCCTTCACCTCCCTGGGGAACACATACACACGCAGCAGCAGCAGCATTCACACCAAGCCAGACACAGCCTATATACTACCATCACCTTTACCACATATACATACATATATGTATATATATAGATATACAAATGCACTAGCATACACACACATTGGTATCGACTTACATATATATATACATACAAATGTATCAGTATACACACAGACACTCATATCAACGTCCCCACATGAGTACGTGTGTATATATATATATATACAAAGTCTTCAATATGTACGCATCCTCGTATCAATCTCCCAACGTAAATATACACGTATGTATTCACCAGGTATACAAACATGCTGGTATCAACACACCCACATAAATATCTGTTTACGTATACACATACGTACAGACTCACCAGTATACGCGTATACTCGGATCAACTTACCCACACATATGTATATATATATATGTGTGTATACGTACACGTATATATACAAATTCATCTGTACACACACAAGCCGGCATCAACATATCCACACAATGTACAAATATATAGTGACTTACCAGTACACACATAGACTCAAATATGCTCGTATCAACTTACCTCCATACATTTATATAGAGAGACACAGACAGACTCACCAGTATACACATATATGTGTTGACACATGTAGATAGTCAGAGACACGAATCATAAGTATACAAGCGCAGTCAACGCCCAGATATAAAAAGTACATATATATATGTATTGGTGTAAGATATACATAGGTGTACATACTATATATATAGATAGATAGATAGACCGGCACATATGTTTGTGGTAGAGGAATTCATGGGCTAGCGGAAAAAAGGAGAAGATGAGGGCACAGTCGCTTACATACACGTTGGCAAGGAGAACACTAGGGGTGCATATATATATATATATATATATCACACGTACATACTAACTATATATGTATACACACATACGTATATTCCCACATGTACGTATGTACATATATACACCTATGCACATTATATATACATAGAGAGAAGAAAGCTGTATATTCATTCCTTTCACAGAATTGTATTATGCGTACATAGTATGATACATACACATTTACACATATACATATACGCATATATATATACACGTATTCATACGACAGAGAAAGAGATCCATCTTATCCCCGACTATATATACTTTAACGTACGAAATAATATATATACGTACATACTTACATGTAATCACTTGTGTCCTGAAGACGTGGATACATACATACATCAAAATATATATATATATATATATGTGCCTAGTCCATCTATGTACACATACATACATGAGTGTCTCTGCTGACGTTCGTATATACATATATATATATATATATATATATATATATATGTGCTCGTGCATATACATATATATATATATATATATATATTGCTTGGTATATCTACGTACAGATACATATATGTGTGTCTCTGCCAATGTGCATATATATATATATGCGTAGTCTATCTAGACATAGATATATATATGTCCATATATATATATATATTTCTGCTGACGGCTGTATATATATGAACTTGTGCATCTGCTCATTGTGTAAATTTCGAGTGTCGTTTTGGTAGGAGCGCATCATTTTTCGACACGTGCGGCGGGTTGCTCAACCACCCGTCCACATGGCACCATCGACTTTTTCTCTTCGTCATGACGCACACATTCTACGTCCACGTGTATGTGTATGTATTTACTTATACGTCCATATTATTATAAATATATATTACCGTATGTATGATATGTGCGCAGCATCTCTAGGCAGGGTGGTGTACTACTTGCTGGCAATATGGAGATACAGGGACAACGCGGGAAGCATGCAGAAGGGGTCGTTTGACGGAAATAGAGAGTCGTCGTGGTTCGTCAGTGCATGCATTACCATGCAGCATCCTCCTTCAAAGTGTCGGGATCTGTGAAGAGTTTCTCTGCCTTCCCGAGTGCGGAGAACTGCAGAAAAACAGACACAACGCCCAGCAGCAGCAAGACGGGCACTGCCGCTGCGTGCAGGTGTGGCCAGCCCTTCGGAGAAGACGCAGCAACCGCGAGAAGCTCCACACTTCGAAGGGGGGAGCTTCCTATTTAAAGCAGATCCATTTGTGGACGAGGAAAAGGGGGAGGAGCACTACACATCCACAACAGCCGTGCTTCACAGCAGCTACTTCGATGAAAATCTGCGCATCGATTCACAGAGATAACACGCAGCAGGGCTGCACAGAAAAAGATCCATCTGTGTCTACCTACATCTATCTATACGTGAATACATACATAGACATCGATCCTTCACACTAGTAAATTTATCTACATCTATCTAAATATCTATCTCCTTCTATTCAGCTATATTCACCTATATGTCTGCCTATCCACTAGATCCACTTATCTATCTGTGTCTACCTATCTACACGTATGTCTATATTCATAGCCTATCTATACCTATACCTATCTATAGCTGTTCATCTGTGTCTACTATCTATCTATCAACCTATATCTATCCTTCTATACCTACCTACGTATAGCCATCTATCTGTATCTATACATCTATACATATATATATATATATATATGTGTGTACCTATCTATGAACATCTACCTACATCTGCCTTTCGATATTTACTTACGTAAACTCATCTATCTGTATCTATCTATCTATCTATGACTACCTATATCTGCTATATGTATATGTCTATTCATCTACCTGTATATATATCTGTCCACGCACATCTATCTATATCTGCCTTTCTACACCTATCTATATCGACCTATCTACTTCTGTCATTCTATCTACCTGTCTACATATATATATATATATATGTGCCTATATCCACGCCTATGTACGTACCTATATCTATTGGTCTACCTATGTCTATCCTTCTTGAGTTATCATCTATGCATACCTATTTGTGTATATCGGTCTGTGTGCATCTACTTACCTCCCTATCCACGTACAGCTGCCCCTCTTCATATATCTCTATATCTTTTATATGTATCGACCCACGTCTATCTGTCTATACGTGTGTATACATGTATCTGTGTCTGTTTGTGTATCTACCCAATGTATCTACTTCCCTAAATCTATCTTCCTACATCTAACTACGTATGCCTATCTACATAGATATCTATCTACGTCTATGTATCTATATCTACCTAAGTATACACATACATATATATAAATATATATGTGTATGTATATCTCTTTTCAGTAGATCTACCTATCTACTCATATATTCATCCACCTACTTATATCTATATGTCCATCTATATATCCATCTACGTCAACCTACACAATCTCCCGTATATCTAGCACACCTGCATAAGTACTACCACCTATCTATCCATCTACCTCCTATGTATCTGCCTCTCCCTCTCTCCATATATATGTATATGCATGCAACTTTCCTAGGGTCAAGCGAACATCAAACGAGGAAACTGAGTATGGAGAATGTGGCTCAACCAGCAAATAACAACAAATACGTCTCCCTTGGCAAAGGCGCAGAGGCCTGCGACTGAGGGACGGAGTTGCTTCTTGTCGAAACCGCGCTCCTGGCCGGTGCATCGCAGGTATGTATGGACGCAAGATCGACACACATAGTGGCGCACAGGTAAGACAGAAGATAAAAAGAAGGAAAAGACGACTTGCAGAACAAAAAGAAGACCGGATACACATATAAATATAGAGATATACATCTAGGTAGATAGACACAGATATACATATACATACATATATATATATAGATAGGTAGATAGATAGGTAGATAGATAGAGGTTGGTCGATTCTATGCGTATGCTCCACTTCTCCCGCATTCGCAGACATCCACACATTTACATTCTTCCGCATACATTTATATGTATATTGTGTATATATGTACACAAGCTTAAATGCTCCGTATTTCACATACCCGCACATGCATGCAAACTTCCACATATATATATATATATATGTATATGCGTATATTTAGTTGTATGCTGTGTGTGTCTATATTTATGTCTCTCTGTCTGGCTGTATGGGTCTTTGCTTTCCATTCACAGAGAAAGAAATGGATGTATATAGTTTGAGCAGGGAAGATAGCGATACCCCTTTGTCATCGTAGACGTCGATGAGGAATTTCTGCGGCAGACCACCTCTTCGCGGGGGGATGGGTTTGAACGCCACCCGCAAGTTCAACGTGGCAGACTCATTTCCCGCGCTTCCTTCCATCTGCAGCAGCAGCGTTACCAAGATCAGCAATATCAGCAGCGGCCCCATCAGCACCGGCAGAATCAGCAGCAGCAACAGCAATATCAGCAACAGCTACGCGAGCAACAGCACTCCCCGCAGCAGCACACGGACCGCAACAGCAGCAACAGCCTTGCTGGCACTAGCAGCGGTAGCAGCAGCCTGTCCGGCAGTAGCAGCAGTAGCAGCAGCCCGTCTGGCAGTAGCAGCAGTAGCAGCAGTGAAAAAGACTTCCACTACTCCTCCTTCTCCTACCGCTCCTAGCAGCAGCAGTAGACTGCGTTAGGAGCAGCAGCACCAGCGGCAGTGGGAGGAAGCAGCAACGGCGGCGGCAGCCAACCGGAGGACCAGTTAGCAGTGGCTGTCTTTATCAGCAGCAGGTGCTCTTTAGCAGTGGCAGTACCAGCGACTATTAATCACAGCAGCGACACTTGACGAGCAAAACAGCAGCAGCAGGTACTACTATTAATAATAATACTACTACAGCAGTGAGGAGTATAGCTGCCTCTTATCGTCCACATATCCACGCAGCAGCGAACCAGCAGCAACGTACACTGGTAGAGACAGCAGCAGCAGGGTGAGCAGCATCACGAGTTAGAGCACACGTACGTAGCAGCAGCAACTTCTACAAACAGCAACAGCTGCAGCACCCCACATGAACAAGAAGAGCGGCGAACGCGGCATCAGCAGTACCAGCCGCAGCACGGTATAGCAGCGCCGCTCTACGACGCGGCGCCGAGGCTGTAGCGGTAGCAGCTTCGATTCGCCGCACCAGGGGGTGGAACAGAGTCTTCAACTGAGGCAGCAGCAGCAGCGGCAGTAGCGAAATAACGTGTAGAGTCCTCTGCAGTGGAGACGAGAAGAAAAGCAGTAGCAGTGCCTCCGTCGGAGCGCCGGCAGCGGCCGCAAGAGGGTCGGTGGCAGCAGCAAGGTACGGAGAAACAGAACGCGCAGAGAGGCAGAGTGGCAGCAAAGCAGAAGCAGCAGGTCCAGAAGAAGAGCAGCAGAAGGAGCAGCAGAAGCCGCGGAGCAGAAGCAGCTCATAACAGTGAAGTCTTGGAGAAGTAAAAGCACTCCACAGCAGAGTTCGTTTGCAGCAGGACCATTTTAGTCTTCCAACACCAGCAACAGAAGCAGCAGCAGCAGCAACTAAAAATAAAGCCTTCAGGAAGTAACCGCGCCCCACAGCAAAGCTGATCTGTTGCTTGACAATTCGACTCTTTCACCAGCAGCAGCAGAAGCAGCAACCCTCACTTGGCTCGTCCACTTGTGTGCGGTATTCGAAACTGCTACTGTTGCTGCATATGCGTAATGCGTACAGCCCACCAATCCTCTTCACACTCACGCATGCGCATACGTACATCGGCAGACTCGTCCTCATGCGTACATTACTCATGCATGCACACCTCCACATGCCTCTGTATATGTGCCATCAGGAGAAGATGGAATACGAAGACGCACGTGCGGCCGCTGTAGTACGAGTTCACACTTTTCGGCAACGGCATGCATGTGTGCGTATGTGCGTGGGACCCAGCAGAGCTACTTGCCTTCTCGACAGCAGAGAAGCGGCCGTCCTTTCTCTTCATTTCCGCTGCAGATTCGCCTTCCAACCTGCGCGAGCAGACGCAAAGGTAGACCCCAACACACACAAGCAGACACAGAGCAAAACAGACAGCAGCAAAGGGCGGCAGTGTAACTCGCACGCGCATGCAGTCTATCCGTTGATTTGTTCTTCTCCGCCCAGGGTCTACATCTCTTCGCGTCATCGGCCAGACGTAGAGGTGCCCTCTGGCTCAGAGAAGACGTCTTGAACAGCAACGCAGCGGGGCCGTGTCACATGCATGCACGAGAGGTGCGCAATCGCAGCTGCTGCTCCTGCTGCAAGGAAACGCGTGGGACTTGGTGGGTGGGTAGAAGAGACAGAGAAGACGGAAAGCGGAGACGTGCACTTCCCTCGAGACGAGAAAAAAAACGCGAGCTGGCGAGCCCCAGCCTTCCTCGTGGAAGACACGTGAGGACGAGGGCAGCGTTGCTGCTGGCGTGGCCGTCTACACCGCCGCATTTCTCAGCAAGAAAGACGTCCGTGCCCCTCCCTCGCAAGAGACGCCCGCACGTGCAGTCAACAGCAGCAAGTCGACAAAAAAAGGAAGTGTCTGCCCACGTACATACACACGCATGCACATGCCCGCCGAGATGAAGCTACCGACTCACACGCAGAGAGACGGAGAGATGCGGCCGAGCTGCTGGTGCATGCGCAGACCAACAGAGAGGTCCACATGTGTGTACACATTTTATGTATGTATACATACATATTCACATACATATATATATTTACAAGTGGATGGACCTCCACATACCATGCAGAGGCAAGTACGGGCATGCAGTTTCCCAGTATATATACGGAGAAACAAGCGCAGAGATCAACAGCAGTTAGACGCACCTAAAAGGGTATGTACCTCTGGCACTACACACCAACCACGAGGCATACATACACGTGTATATATATATACATGTATGCAGCACATACGGGTATGCATTTTACACATATACATATATATATATATGCGCCGGTTCGCACACAGAAGCATGTAGAAGTATCCTGCTTACACATATTATACATATACATATACATATGTATACGTGTATATATATATATATATATATACACCGGCTGGCACACAGAAGCACGTAGGTGTATGCAGTTTACACACATATATATGTATATATTGGAGAAGAGAAGCGAAGTTTTACAGCACTTTATACATGCACACAGATAGAGGGCAGGTTCAGCGTTGCAGGTATGGGGCAGTTGTTTGTTGTGTGTACGCCTGCATTTCCATCTGTAAACTTCTGCTTCTGTAGGGAGACCACGCCCAGGGGAACTTCTCCTTCTGTCCTGCTCTCTGTCTCTTTAGCCGCTACATTTCCACACCTGTGTGTGTGCGTGCGAAAGGGAGAAGCTCGAACTGCAGAAGTCTCTATACGCTCGAGTGCGGCAGTTATCTCGGCGTTCGTATTCTGCTGCAGCAGCTCTTCTCTGTTCAAAAAGTACGTGGCCCTGTCCTGCTGCTGCTGCTGCGGGTCAAGCGCGGTCACAGACGCCTGCCTTCCGTGTGTGTCCCACTTTCTGCTGCTGCTGCTGCTGGGTCCCGTCCCGCGGGCAGGCACGCATTTCTCGTCACCGGTGGGTACACGCCTGCGACTGCAACACGTGCGCTTCTTGCTGAAGTGGCTGCTGGGGACTTATGTGTGTCTCTCCTTCTGCGGACCATTCGATTCCCTGGGCGGGGAAGTCACGCATGACTTCCATGGCCCGCCGCCCGTCCGCGCTTGCCCGCTCTATCGTCCACTTCTTCGGTATGCGCCCGCCCTCTGTTTCTTTGGCTTCCCACATTGTCCCCTTCAACCTGCTGCTCCTCCCCTGTCCTCTTTCGTGTGGCCTCTGCACTCGCATGTGTGTCTCTACGCCTTCGCTTTCCCCTCCCATCTTCTTTGAAGAAAGTTCTTCTTCTTGCTGTGGGTCTGCGCTTTCTCTTCTCCCTACCTGCAGGCCACACGCAGACTCTGCACCTTTGACGCAGCAGGACGCTTGAATTCTTTGACACTTTTCACCAGCAGTTCCACTCCCTCGAGCGGCACCTTGGCGCCTTCCGCAACTTTCTTCTCTGCTGCTGCCGGGGCTGCGACGGCTTTCTTCTTCTCCGCCGCTGCTGCTTCCGCCTTCTTCCCCACCTCTGACACACAAGCACAACAGCACCAGCAGCAGCAGCACAGCGGCAGTAGAGTCTCGCAGAAGAGCTCAACAAAGGCACGCGCGCAGCCAGAGAGCCGCGGTTGCCGCGGTTGCCGCACCACCCCCGCCAGAGGCACTGACAGCAGCAGAAGCGTCAGCAGCAGCAGAACGAGCACCAGCCGCAGTAGGAGGAGGAGCAACAGGAGCAGCGGGAGCCATAGCAGAAAGAGGAGCAAATGCAGCTGCAGGCGTCTCAACAGCAGGAGAAGCACTATCAGCAAGAGTAGCAGGAACCGCAGCAGGACTAGCAACAGCAGGAGTAGCGACAGCAGCAGGAGTAGCGACAGCTGCAGGAGCAGCGACAGCTGCAGGAGTAGCGACAGCTGCAGCAAGAGCAATAGCAGCAGCAACCGCAGCAGGAGTAGGACCAGGAGCAGCAGCATAGGGGGGGGATATATGTAAACAGGAAGAGTAAGGAGAAGAAGGGAAAAGAGCCTCCAGGAATATTCTTGACGATGGATATACTCACACGCGCGGAAACGTACACGCCTCGGGTCCACGGCCACACACTTGTACGTGTACACACACATATACATCTCCGAGAAGATACACATGGACGTTCCTGGATACACAAATAGCTATATATATCTGCGTAGGTCGATGCATAGGTGTGTGAGTGTAGAAGAAACGGGTAGCTGAAAGCAACAGAGAAGAGGCATAGCTGTCGCAACCGAACGTCTCCTGTTCTGAAGGAAACGCGACAAGGGGAAGAGAAGTTCTTGCCGCGCTGCATGCAGCAGCCGGGTGTACGTACACCCTGACGACGACGTGGCTGTAGAGAAGACAAGCCGTACGTTTTTTGTTCCTCCATAAATTCGCGACAACCTCTTCTTCCTCACTCCTTACAGATACACGTATCTCACAGATAGATGAAACCTACCATACGCACATATATACATATATATATATATATATATATATGTATATGGGGAGATAGACCGAACCTATCATTTACATATGTGTGGAGGTGTATATATTGACAAGTAAGTAGGGAACGTCTTTT
Organism: Sarcocystis neurona; assembly: GCA_000727475.1. Lineage (NCBI taxonomy): Eukaryota > Apicomplexa > Conoidasida > Eucoccidiorida > Sarcocystidae > Sarcocystis > Sarcocystis neurona. Next base: position 389,147 of record KL647301.1, on the reverse strand, counting down.
TCTCCCACGGGTGAGAAGAAAAGACATGCACATCTATCAATGGACCACCAACAAGAGATAAATCAATACAGAAGTACACACATACTCGAGTGGGGCTTGGAAGTACGTGTGCATGTGCGCACGTGCATGTGTACCTATAGCCATCTATGCATGCATATACATATATATACGTATATTATATGTGTAGCTACCTTTCTGCATGCGATGTATGTATATGTTGTCGTATTTGCATATACCTGTACATATGACTGGAACACCGCTGCAGTGTCTCTCCTCTCGAAGCCGGCCATTTCCTCTCTCGTTGAGTTTGCCATCGATACTTTCTATCGCATTGCTGGCGGACGTGTGCGTATTCGTGTACACAGACATTTATATATATGTACGTATAAGTATACTTGTGCATGCAATCTATACACATACATGTTTATTTGTACGCAAGTATACATATACACATCGGGGGGGTGCCGCAGTATTTCTCTTCTCAGTATGTGTGTGTTCCTCTATCGCTCGATTTCCCATAGACGTGGGCCTAAGTTATATATATATATATACATGTGTACGCTCAAAACTGAACATGACATATTTATATATATATATGTATATATATATATATGGATATGCATGTATATATATAAAAGGACGTATGTGTCTATTCGATGTATGAGTTCACAATTTCCACCTATACACACATATATATATATATGCATATATACAAGTATATACGTATGTGTATGCTACATATCTGTACAACCTCATACAAATATATATGTATATATATACACATATATGTATGTATATATACATATATACATATATGTATATATATACGTGTGTAGCTATATGGCTGGAAGTTCCCTGTAGAAGCTTAGGGATTCCATATATATATATAGGTGGATAGTTAGCACTCTCGTATATATACCCAGTAGTTAGTACTTCCGTATACACGTGTAGCACTTCCACATATGTGTATATATATATATATATAGAGAGAGAGAGAGAGACATAGTTAAAATGTCCACAGTAAAGTTGAAGATATTGAGCAGAGTGTATGGGGGCCCACATTTCCTTTTTCTAAACACACAAGGGCCACGCAGGAACATCTCTGCTCGAGCTGTCAAAGAAATCGAGTCTCGCAGTCTAACGGCTCTCTACAAGTTGCTCTGCAGCAAATATGACTGCATGCATGTGCCGGTAGCAACGCCGACTTATTTATATATATGCGTAGTTATTCTTATAACTCTCTCTCTATGGAGAGACACACGGAGACGGGTAGATTCATGTGTGTACGGTTCTGCTGCAGATATATACAAATTTTCACGTGGGTGAGGATGTACAGGTTGGGTGTCTCGAGGACATGCAGCAGACTCCACTACTTCTTAAGTTGCAGGTGCGTCCATGAGCGACAGATAGAGAAAGTGATTGGTGGACAGAGCGGAGCGCGAGGCGTGTCAGGATTTCCAGAGAGAAACGCATCACCTGCTGCCACTTCGTTGAACTGCTGCTGATGTTGGTTCGCTGCTGCTGCAGCTGCTCTCCCCCCGTTGCTGCTGGAAATCTCGTGCGACTGCCGCTTCTGCTGCTGGGGCTGCAGCTTCTTGCGGTCTTCTCAGCCGCACACTTCTCTTGCTGCAACTGCTCCTCCTTCTCTTTCGGCCTGTGTCGCCTTCCAGTCTGCATACGAATACTGTCGTTGCTGCTGCTGTTAACGTCCTTGCTGCTGCTGCTGTTTACTTCCTTGCTGCTGCTGCTGTTTGCTTTCTCGCTGCTGCTGCTGTTTGCTTTCTTGCTACTGCTGCAGCAGCTGCTGTTTGCTTGCTTGCTGCGCATCCTGTTTGCTTTCTTGCTGCGCATCCTGTTTCCTTTCTTGCTGCTGGTGCTGCTGTCTCTGCGCGCTGCTGTTTCGCCCCGGAGCTGCAGCATGAAGACAGGGGCACTGTCTGCTCACCTGGCGCTGCAGCGGCCGGCTTCGCCGCTACTTCAGCTGGCTTCCCGACTCTCTTGACCGCCGCTGCAGCTGCTGCTGGTTTTCCCACTTTCGGCACCGCTGCGGCGGCGACCTTCGCTTTTTCTGGTGCAGGCTCGGCACCCTCCTTCGGTCCTGCTGCCGCTGCTTCTGCTTCTGCCTTTGCAATGGCTGCCTTCGTCTCTTCAATCCCCTTTTCAAACGGCGAGACGGCCGGCTCAGGCTTGAACGGCGTGAAGGCCCCGGGCCGCAGCCACGGGCTCCAAATCTCCCCCGGAGGGAGGAACTCCGGCGCCGGAGACGGCGGCGCCGCCACCGTCGTTGGAATCTTCGCCTTGTCTCCGAGCCGGACGTAATACAGAGCCCCATACAACTCTACGGAAAGACAGACACAGAGACACACATAGGGAAGGGAACGGAAACGTGGGAGGAATACAGAGCCTCACGTAGTTCAACAGAATGAGACATACAGAGAGAAAAGTAGGGAAACGTGAGGAAGCCAAGAGAAGGCGCCACAGGCACCAACAGAAGGACAACAAGAAGGCAATACGCACTTCATCAAACGGAAACTTTTGGCTTATACGTAAACAGATATATGCGAGGTTAAGTGTCACACTCGTGCAAAGGGGCAGCTAAGCAGCAAGACACGGAGTCGGCGCTCTCCTGGACGTACGCATCTCAAGTGACGCTTCCAGTGTACATACACCCGGCGGGCTGCTCCCTCATCCTGGCCAACAACCTCCCTCTACAAAAACATGTACAGAGAAGAAGAAAGAACGCGGCGAGGCACAGAGGGAGAAACATGTGATAATTAAGTAGAAGCGGATCTGCACACGTTAAGAAATGAAGTTCTCTGCGTGTGGCTCCGAGGGGCCAAGACACAAGGCGGCACCCCACGTTTTCCGGTGTAGCTACACCACAAAGCAACAACCATCCGCCCTCTCAAGCAGTATATGGTGTCTCTGTACATTGCATATATATATATATGTATATGTACGTGTGTACACACATGGGAATTCTCGTATGTATATATATATGTATATGCATGCAAAGAGAGTTGTGCATGTTACGTATGTCCTTGTGTCAATAAGAATTTTGTACGATTCCTCGAGTGTACGTACACCTCAGTGGTTGTGACATCGTGTCTCTTCACTATACGTGTTTCCCTATCTGTGTAGGTAGGTCTCTTTCACATACACGCGGATAATTGGTTCTTTTCTAGTGTACGTACACCCCACTTTGAGGAGGTACTTTTCTTTCAAGAAACTGACCGTAGAGACGCGGGTCCAGCGAGCGACAGGGATACAGGTATTCCAGCGCACACTGCAGCAGCTGCTCTTTCGTCGCCTCTTTTACGGCAATATACCCGCAGACCCCTGACGGCAGAAGCAGCAGCAGCAGCAGCAAATAAAGGGCAACACAACGGCAGCACCACCAGACGTATGTTTATATATACATATATGATACAGAGAGAGAGTCTGTACATATGTCTATGTATACGTGTACGTAATGAGAGTTTAAAGAAAGCGAGGTCACACACTACGTGAACTGGCGGACGGGTCTTGCTCTGCGGTGCACGTACACTGCAAAAACTTGAGGTACCGGGTCTCGGGCTCTCGGCGCCAGACGCAGCACGAACAGCTACAGCAGCGGCAGCACGAACAGCAATAGCAGCAGCAATAGCAGATGAACAAGAACAGCAGGAGCATCGCTACCCGCAGCGGCCCGTCAAGAGCAAGAGTAATAGCAGCTCTAAGTCTGTCATCAACCACAGCGGCAACAGCAGCAGGAGCAACCGCCAAAGCAGCAACAGTAGCAGGAGCAAAAGAGTCGAAGTAGCAGCAGCTGCAGCAACCGCAGCGGCAGCATTAGCATTAGCAGCAGCAGTAGTAGCCGTACGGCAGCAGTAGCAGCATCAATAGCAGACGTCGTGGCAGCAGCAGGGTCGCTGGGAGAACCCGCAGCAGCCATGGCAACCCCGGCAGCCAAAGCTGCAACAGCAGCAGCAACCAGAGAGCACCGGCACTTCAGACGCAGCTTCTCTCACGAAGGGCCTGTCCGCCCCACCTGGCATGCACACACGAGATACAAATATATCTCTTTTTTGACGAACACCGGAAGCGTGACCAGTGTGGTCGCTCGACTTTGGACGGGATGTCCTTTCCTGCTTTCTTCTTGAACCATCGATGCTCCTGTGTCTGACCCCTGCGGAGTCATACTTGCGAAACTCTCAACACCACGACTCGTATACTTCCTCTTTGTGACGCGTGTGAGAAGCCCTACTGGCGCTGCTGCTGTGCTGTTGATATCGGTGCAACGAGGGTAGCTGCTATTCCTCTTGCGTTGTTGACGTTGGCCTATCGATACAGGGTGCTGCTCTTCTTCTTCACGGACTCTTGCTGTTACTGTTATTATGCTTGCTGTTGCTCTTGTGTTTTTGACGCTGGTCTATCACTGACATGCTGCTGCTCTTCTTCTGCTTCTTCACGAGCTCTGGCTGCTACTTGATTATAGCTGCTGTTCCTCCTGCTTTTGTGACGCTGAACTACCATCGATACGCTGTTTTTCTCTTCTTCTTTACGTGCTTCGGCTGCTTTTGTGGAGGTGTTTATACCGGCGTGACTCTTCTTCGAAGTATCTCGGCTTCTTCTTTGTGGCACACTGCTGCATGGGTTGATTCACCGAGAATAAAAATATCTGCTGCACTTGTCTTACGACTCTTCCTTTTCTTCGCACTCCCCCCCTACCCTGTGCCACCCCTCCTTCACTTCCCCGAACATTTCTAAATTCTTGACGCGACCATTGCGACCCAGTCACAACACAAAACTTCCCTCCTCTCTGGCACTGGCCTCACTCAGGTGCAGCAGCAGCAGCAGCAAATACTCCCTGCCCCCCCCCCCCCGCCACTACATCTGTTCATTCCCAGTACATTTTCTCTGTCACTCCGAGTCCTTCCTCCGATGCAAATGGTGTCTCTCCTTGAGGAAGCACACGTGGTGGAAATCTGCGATAAATGAGTTCACCGCGACTCCCACAGTCCTACGACGCAGCACGGGCTCCTCTTTGCCCCCTCCCCACCTGTCTCTCCGCGACACTTGCCAGGGAAAGATATGGAGACACCCTTTTTCTTTCTAACACTATTTCCCCGCAGCAGACTACTCCTCTCTGCGGAGGATTCGACGAGCCGTGTGGCAGTTGCTGCCCCAACGACGCGGACGGGGAGGGACTGCTGTGGCTCCCAGTCGTACGACAAGCGCGTTGGGGGCAAGGCAGGCAGCAGCACCGGCAGAAGAAGACGCAGCAGCAGCAGCAAGAGCCGCAAAGGCCTTCGTGGCAGCAGCAGGAAGAAGAGAGCAATGCAGAGGCGAACGTCACGACTCCGTATAGACACATGGAAAAGAAGCGTCACTTATACGTTTCTACAACAACTACTACGAATGTTGTGTTTGTTCTTATGAAAGGCGCCAACTACGAGTATACTGATACTACTAAAATGTATATATACACAAACACATGTATGTGTATGTGCCACCCCCACGTGAATGTGCATGGAGGAAATTCACTACAAAACGGTGTTCCTACAAACACATAGATATATCATATATATACAGGTATGTATACATGCATTACGCAGCTATGAATATGTACATGTATATACGTAGACGTATTATTGATAAATGTTAGATGGCGGCCGATATGAATCGACAGCTTGAGTGAGCCTCTCAAAATGCCAGCAGATATAACTCCCTACAAACATACACATATGCAACATATATATGTACATATGTAATAGGGAGGAACACAAATGTAGATAGACGTAGACATGTATATAATAAGTAGCTTTGTTAGTAAATGCTGGAGGAGGGCAGATCGAGCTTGAACGAGAGAATCGAGGTGTACGTACGTGACTCCCTACAAATACATGTAATATATATACATATGATTATATGTATTATATGCAGCAGGTACACACATATATAGAGATAGATGTGTGTATAAGTAGATATATTAATAGTTGCTGGGAGGTTACCAGCAAGAGCTTGAATGAGAGTATCGAGGTGCAGGTACATTAGATCGATGCGCTGAATCGTCTCCTTGAGCTCCATCGGGTCCCCTCTCAAATCCTGGAACTTCCTCTCCAAACTATCGATATATTCTTCTCTGTCAATCAAAATTTCCTTCTGCTGGGCCAGCTCTGTTCAAGCAGACAAACCCACGCACACACATACACACGCAGACACACATATCCACAAGACGAAGAAGAAGATACACATACATACATATATTCCGAGCATGCGGCGACTGAACATATATGCGTGGGTGGAGACTGCATGCCATGTGGAGGGTGCAGCACCCACCAAAATGCTCAGAATTAAGACGGCTACCAAATATCGACGCATCCCTGCTCTCTCCCCCTTTCAATTCCCAGAGTCCAGCCTTGCAGAAAAGTCAAACAAAGAGAAGAAGACAAAGAGACACACACATATATATATATGTAATGTGTGTTGACTTGCGTATGTGAACATATGTACAAAGACGTCCACGTACACATATGTATATATATGTATGTTCACGGATTTGTGCATATATATGCCTGCCGTATATCTCTGGGAATACGGAGACACTCAAAAGTGTATGCAAGAGACTTCTGGTCACTGGCTGCCTTTCACTTATCACGTAGAAGCTTCCCAGAGCAGCAGCAGTATCTCTTTTCTTCGACACAATTCTTCCCAATATGTATGGTCCCGAGGTCTTGCGCTCCTTGCCCCAACCCTCTAACGTCCAACAGCTGTCAACCACAACACAGAGAGCTCTACGTCCGTCTTCATATGAGACAGCGAGAAGAGAAGGGAGCAGCGGGATGAACTGCGGCACCCTATTCAGAGGTCCCCGCACCTGCCAAGGGCCGGCCGACGTGCACAACACACGCCACACGACGAACGTACTCGGGACGACGTGTTCGAGGAATACCAACGACGTTCGTGCTGTTGCTTCTACAGGCTCTTCGCTCACGACCCCATCTTCCTTCGCTTCACCTCTCGAGAAAATTTTATCTGCTCGCTGTCTTCCGCACCTATCCAAGTGCGAAGATACACGAATACACACCGGAACGCGCCTTCATGCAGGCACACACACAAACAGTAATAATGCACTGCTGTATACAAGGAGGAAGTACATTCTTTTGCGTAGGACTTTCGCATAGACATATGTGAATACGGACAACTGCAGCTTTATAAGCACACATGTAAGTATGGGCTCGAGAGTGACTGACTGCTTTTCACATTCTGTGTGCAGAGAACACACACCCTACCATTCACTTGGTATAGACACCAAGCTGGACTCAAATAGATACATATATACATATGTGTGACCGGATTAATATATATATATATAGATGTGTGCACAGACGCATACACAGAAATACAGATATTAGGTATATAAATATATATGTCGGTGTAGGTAGTCGTAACTACACATATACATACGCATATTAGTATACATGCAGCTAGATATTCACGGTGAACCAGCGTGTCACCAGAGAGACGGTTGTGAAGAAATTAACAAGAGCAGCAACTCGGCAAGAGCAGCCGAGCCAGGCGCAGCAACGCTTTAGCCACGCCCAGCAACACTTATGCCAGCAGCAGCAGCAGTAGCAGCAGTAGCAGCAGTAGCAGCAGTAGCAGCAGCAGCAGTAGCAGCAGCAGGAGCAGCAGTAGCGCCAGCAGCACCTTGCACAGGAGTAGCAGCGCCTTGTCCGTAGCACTATCATAGAAGCCTCAGCAGTGCTACAGCAGCCGTCGGTGCAGCAGCAGCGCTACAGCTACCGTAGCAGCAGCAGAGCGACAGCAGCAGCAGTGGCACAACAGCAGCAGGGGTACGCGTGCGCACGTCTGGGGAAGCGGCAAACCTGTCTGAAGCCAGTAATTGTATCTCTCCGCCTTTCCTCTCGCCTTTTTCTCCCGAGTATAAAGATTGAAGTAATGTCGCACTTTATCTTCGAGATCATCGAGCACTGCAACAGCAGCAGCAGAGCGCACGCACGTCTCGCCCCAGACCGAGTAGGAGTGTACGCACGCCTGATGTACCGCCCCATGCCAGCCGCTGCACAGGAAAGTCGTCTTTTTGCTGTCTCTCTATCTTCTCCAATACGGAACCCAAACGAAAGTGCGTCTCTGCGTATACACGTAACTGCGTCTATATATGAAAGAACCTGCAGAAGCAGCACGTAAGGTGTCCATACACCTCCTTACACGTATATGTGTGTGTGTGTGTGTCTATCTCTATCTCTGTGTACACAGGAGGAGCAGACAAATATGTCACACACACACGTATACACACGAACTCGTAGAGAGGAAAATCAGCTACCAGCACTCGTACACACACGTATATGTACACGCCGCTGTATTGGGGCACGCAATTATGCGTACGTTGCAACGCATACATATACATGTGTTTATAGGCGTATCTCTACATCGGTATGCGTGTGTGTGGGGACGCAGCTAACGAAGCGGGCAAAGACGATGTCGTTACGCACACCGGTGGGGTCTGCGCATATATATATACACACATGCACGTAGCGATACGCCCTGTTGTTCACGAGTGCTGCACGTCCACAAGGTCAGACAAAGAGCCAGTTCTCCACGCGAATCCTGGAACAGGAAACGAATCCTGGTGTACACCGGGACGGGCTTGCGCCGGTGTAGACAACGAAGAATATATATATGTCCACCACACGTACACTATACACATATGCGTCGGTTGATACGTGTATACACGCGTTTATACAAAGAGGAAGGGACACAGGAAGGCAAAGATGGATATACGAGCATACGTAGAGGGCGCGAACTAAGAAGACACGCACACATATTTTGTCACGCGAGCTTGCACGCCTCAAGTCCTCGGAGCGGACGAGAACAGGAAACGACAAACACGTTTCCCTCTATACAAGTGAAAGTAGGCTCTACGCAAAGCATGTAGACAGGCACAACGATAGCGCTGACTGCGCGTGGAAGAGAACAGATAGGCGGAGACTCGGCGGGTCTGTCTCAACCGTATCATTCGCAATGCGACGCTGAAAACAAGAGGGACAGAGACACAATGTTTGATTACAGGAACATGCCAAAAATGCATGAGAAGTGGCTGCTAAAAGAAAATTTTAACAGACTTTCTTACCGGCGAAAATACCGCGATATCCACAGGAAAAACGACGTTCGCTACGGACAGAACCAATGCAGGCTTCACGCAGAGTGACGTCTTCGCAGAAGGAACACACTGCATATATATGTGTAGGCGGGTACAGCTACATGCAAATATGGTACACATCCGAGTTCTTATAAAGATATATATACACATATACATACATACATACATACTTTCATAAGAACACACGCAGGCTTCGTGCAGAGTGACGTTTATCCAGAGGGAAAACACTTTATACACGTGTATGCTTGTGCAAGTACGTCTATAAGCAAATCTGATACATATTCGAGTTCTTATCAAGACACATATTTATATACATGCGTATGAATGCGCATACGTCTATATTTCTTTACTCGTATAGGGAGGTATTGAAGTATGCGTATGATAATGTATTTGAAGACAGGACTTACTACTTTCGATAACTTGTGGAGAAGGGCGCGGGCGCGGACCGGTTCCGAACGCCTCCGCCGGCGGTAAATAACTCCCGTACGCGGTCGCCATTGCGGAATAGAAAAATTTCCTCGAAGCACTACCAAGCCGTATAGGTAGATACGATGTACATCTTGTATGCAACTACGCGTGCGTAAAAGGCAGTGAGTATTTGTACGCAGAGACGCACACGCGTCTCTTGCTCTTCTTCTATTCACAGAGGTCCAAGTATGGAAACGAGGCTTTGTACGGAAAGACACATATATGCAAACACGTATGTAGCAGTCCTTCTGTTCCCCAAGTTACACTTATAAATACATTCACATATACGCATATATATATACACATATACGGATAAGCGTACGCAGGTGTGTCCCACTGTAAACGTGTGCACTCACACCTAGATATATACAGAGATAGCGGCTGCGCTTATAAATACGTACCTATATACACACATACATGTAGACATGTGTAAACGTAGGTGTATATCCTAGTGTAAATCTGTTTGTGCCCACAGACCCACGCATATACAGAAATATCGGGAAAACGTACACACACACATACGTATATATATATGTATATACAAGTAAATATATGTGTACAAGTACGCAGACATGTTCCAGTGTCAAAGTGTGCGTACGGACCTACACATACACAGAAATAGTGAATGTGGAATGGTCACGCAGTCTGCAACACAACCGCGCTCCCGTAAGGGCAGTGCATCTACTACGACCGCAAATATAGGTAATATGCAGCTCTCCGCACGCGCTACACGTACGCGCAATGTCTTTTTTACTGTTTCGACAACTCCCCTCTGTGTGGAACTGTCTACGTATAGAGACAACGTATTGTCCGATGAGCTAGGTATACAAGGCAGAAAAGATGTGTGCGAGAGGAAATCGGTCTACACGTATTTTATTCGCGCCTATCTGTGTGTTGCACAGATGGCAAAGAAGATGCAGGCAAGCGTGTCGCGCAGTTCTAGTCAGCAGCAGCAGTCCAGATCCCCCACACAGCACTCCGCAACAGCAGCAGCATCGCGCGGCGATGCTCTAATAAAACATATGCGTCCTTAGCAGCTGTAGCAACAGCCAGTAGGAATACTGGCACGAGTGTTGAAGGTGCGAGGGGTTGCATCAAACAGCAGCACGTAAGTGAAGAAGGCAGCAGCACCGGAAAGAAAGGAAGCGACAGACACGTCCTACCCAAGCGTGCCATACGGGAAAGGTAAAGGAAATGATGGAGAAAAACAATAGCGAAAAGATGTGACAGTACACGCGCGATTCTAAGCAGTAATTTTACGTAAAATTCTCCTTGCTGGATCAGTGGCACCAGTCTCATTGACTGTAATGGGGGAGAAAAACAAGAACAGAGGAAAACAGAAAACAAGGAGACGTGGCAGAAGCATTATTGATATCTGTAGTACCAGTAGTATTACGTGTGTCTCTGGTCAGAGGTGTAAGAGGAGGACTTACAGGCGTACTGGTAGAAGCAAGAACAGCATCGCGTGCACCGACAGCAGTAACAGTAGTACGTGTGGCGGTAACAGAGACCGCCCTAGCTGAATTACTGGCAGTATAGGTAGCGGTACGGATGGACCTGGAAGGCGTATTCGTGGAAGGTGCACGTGCATTGATAGAGAGGGGAAAAGGAGGAGGAGGGATAGTAAGAGATAGTAAGAGTCACTACATTTTACCAATGGTACAGCCTCGACGAAGGGGAACTGGTGTAATAAGACATGTAGACGTCCCCTTACTTTCTATTGTAGGTGGTGGGCCGTGGGAGGAGGAGAGTGAAGTCGAAAAAGAATACATGTACGCCCTCTTTCACTGCTAGAATGTGTCAGACATAGGCAGTCGTTCAGCTTCAGGTTTTCTCGTACTGAGCACCAAAGTTTTTAACGGCACTTTTTCTTGACTTGTGGGAATACTAACAGGACGACAGCAGCAGTGCAACACGACTGTGAATATAACTAGAGTTCGTAGAATGAAAGTGCTTCATCACGACGCAGAAATCTCGGTTGTGCGGGAGAAAAAAAGAGCAGGAGGCGGGCAGTGGTTGAACAACCATATGAGCTCTTCAACATAGGTCTGGATACGGACACTAAGAGCGGTACTTTAAATCTTGTAGCGGTTCAGTCGAGGATAAATGAGTGCTCGCCCTGGATGTGCTGAGCAAATCCTCTTCAGATATCGCAGACAACGAAAGAAATATGGGCATTCGGATATTGTATGGATTTGAAGGTCCTTCTAATTCACTGAACGCATTTACACTTCGGTTCTTTGAATTCAGCTAGCCTTCCCAGAGATGCCTTCCCAAGCTATATATTCCAGCTCTGCAATAAGCGAAAGCAGGTAACGGGTCATACAGTCGAATGCAGCGGAACGCAGCAGCAGCAGCACCAGCACCAGCAGCAGAGCGCGGTCTCAAGCAGCAGGCAACGTGCACCACCACCAGTTCCTGTGAAACGAGTATATGTTGCAGAATACACACATGCAGCTATTCACACACGGAGACGCGTACAAACGCGTAATACGTGCGCTGCAGGCGGATTCAATATAATTCGTTCACACGTCGATGGGTGTGTGTACACTTTTAAAAAATACCTATATTCAAATTAAGATATATATACAAATGCGCAGACATACGCGTATTTAGGCACCCACGTGTACCTACGGGATTTGAGCTATACGCGGTTCTACTAACATCTGTCTCTCTCTTCGTCGCCCTTCTCTTCCTTCTAGATATACATATGTGTAGATACGTATATATATATATATGTATACGTATATGGTACGCGCGTGAGTATGTAGAGCGTCTTCCTTGCCGAAAGCGACCAGAAGGACGCGATTCACTACACTGCGACGAGCAGAAAGAAAGCCTTCACCACCGTCTCGGCCCCACACAATATACACGTATATATATGTACAACATACGAATACACCGACGATGCACGCGCGAGCCGCAAGGTACCGGCAGTTACAGAAGAGACATATGCGGGAGCGCCTTGTACATGCGAAGCAGATACGAACGAAGAAGATCACCGGAAGGGGCTCTTAATTCATGGGCAGAGGCGCGTAAAGCGGGTGCATACACGACCGAGGACGGTGCACGTGTACCCACGCACCCTCTCACTGCAACGGACGTATCACTTTGTACTGGCTCGGCCACCTCGACCTCCAGCGACGTACAGAGAGGAAGTGCGGCGTAAGTGTGCATGTGACGAACGGTCGTATTGACGCAGGGGCGTCAGGCAGCATGTTGTATTGCAGTTGTTTAGAGCCTACCGCATACGTCTGTCTAAACTTAATAAGAAACAACGTGTGTGCCTCTGTACAGTGTTCAATATCCTTTGATCTTGAAGCGAGGTAACGTTGATGAGGGACTCGTGAAATGCTCCATGCATCATGAAAGGACGCGAGTACTTCGATGCACTACGAAGGCAAAAACGCCGCAGAAATGGGTAGACGCGAAAGGACTGGGTGAGCTACTAGAGAAAAGCGGCGGGCTCATTTTGTGGTAGTGGGCCCACGTGGAGCTTCGGGAACCGGAGAGTAGCTCGGACGCAGAAGTTCTCTTCTTGTACATGTGATACGCGTTATGCGAAACATACTCATGCATCGATGCCTTGCAGACACACCGGCGGGGAAAAGGAAGGGAGAGTCGGATCGCGGTGAATGAACTGGAGGATCCGTATTTCCCGGTGAACGAAACGAAAATGAAGAGATACTAGAGGTTCTCCATCTAGCAGACTGCACCGAGGAGGAGGGAGTGAACATCCATAGAGAGCTCTAATGCAATTGGCACGGACACACCTTCTAGAAGAGCAGGCTGCAGTATTCTGTCGGAGTTCGTTCCCCTTCTAATGAAGGCGTTCGATGACGTCGATTGTCTCGTGCTTTCAAAACGAAGACTGGCAGGTATTCACGTCTGTCAACGAACAAACAATGATGGCTACGCAGTGGAGCCACGCATGCAAATACGACGTTTTTGTACAAGTGAAACTCCTAGGGGTACAGTGGAAACTATCGTTCTTAAGCAGACACAGCGGAAAATGTGTACGGTCTTTTTCTTGGCAGCGTCACGCGGACACCCACAGCTGGCTAGCCGAGCCGGATGTCTGTACACCGCAGCCGTGAGTCATGCAAGATTCAATTAGCATGTATTCTAGCAAGGACGTCTTGAATGTGGGGTTGTGGGACGTACCAGACTTATTACACTAGCGACGGTGAAGACGTGAATCACTGTGTGGATTTACCGTGCTATATCACTCATAGGGTCTCCTCTGGCAATGGCAACGGTAGGCACCGGTCACCGAGCCAACGGCGAGGGGGACCTCATAATCCGTACACACCAACACAACACCGAACTACACTGTTTGAGAGCTGCAAAGTCGTTTTTTAAGAAGAAAGCAGGGTGAGTATTGTAGATATGGTCGGGGCTAGAATGCGAGTGTGTGCATAAACACCAGGAGGTGCATCTAACCGAGGCTTCAACAAAGAGAAGAAACGTCGGTGGCTCTCACGTAAGAAACTCCTACAAGTGCGAGATTCTCGTGTGCAACACATAACAGAACTACTTCTTCTCACGTTGCAGGACGACGGAAGTTCTTGCCGGTGAACCGCCTACAACTGTTCTTAACCGTAGCGACAGGTTTTGCCCACGAAAACCTCTGAACTGTCTTGTAGAAAAACAGCGTGTACGTAGAAATCATGTACACTGTAAGTAAAAGCGGCACACTATTTTTGTTCTCGCATGAATTCACCTCGAAAGAGTTCGAACTGTGTCCCAGGAAAGGACCTCGTATCTTAGAATCACGTAGGTGCGTTCTGCTTTTTGATGAGTGATTCGCCTGTAATCCTCCTGCAGTCTGGAAACTCATGGATGCTGAAATTGTCCAATAACTTTAAAGGAAAACTAACACGAATAGGCAGACGTTTCATGAGAGGAGATACCGGAGACATATTTGGATGCAGAAACTCTCAAAGCTCTAGGTCGCTGCTCTGGTTACGGTGGCGGAAGGTCTAGATGAAACTTTACCGGGCTAATTCCAGTCCGTGTTATACATGAGAGGCTAGCGCGCCGCAGTTCAAGTTGCTGTGTAGGACCGATATTGTGTGTGAAATTGTTCCTATTTGGTTTTGCGATACTTTAAAGAACATGAGTCCTGTGGTGCGATGTCCATCACACGTGAGCATCCACTGCCCACACACACTCGAATTTAGGTAGGTGCCAAGTTTAAACACAGTAGCTGACGACACGTGGTGATGCACATTTGCATACATAAACATAGATATATATATATGCATAGATATGTGAACATCCTTGTGCATTAGAAAAGGTCTTACACGTCACCACGACGACGGCGCCCGCAGGCGGAGTCTGTGACTTGCCCCTTCCATAGCACGTATCTTGTGGTCCTGCGACACATCTTCCTGGCTTCGCTTAATTTGAAGAACTGGCCGCCATCGTCAGAGAAATTGAGCAGCGAATTCAAAAATGTGAGTACACACATACAAATGCATAGAAGCGCCCACCTACATTTGTCACACGTGGCTGCCGTATATGCTTCAGTAGAGATGCTATTGTGTCCAAAGTCTATACCACCTGGCGTATACAGTATATTCAGTATACACGTAAATATACACATTTCGTCGAGGGCAACACGTCTGCGCTCTTCTCGCGTGTTTGCTTGTACACAGACACTTACGTACGTGCATACTGGGGGCTACGCGCAGGAGTATGTATAGGCGTGTACGTGCACACGGTTATATTTGCGTCCCTGCTGTGCCCATCTCGTCTCTTCAATCCCTACAAACGTCTCTGGGCACCTAACACGTTCACAGGAAAGAAACGTCTCGGATGCATTGCAGAACGTCTTCCTCTCATCTCCTGCATTATTGTAGCTATTCGTGTAGGCCCTCTGAACTTTTCTGGCTTCCCGACGTAACAGCTCGCTACAACATACGCACAGTGCACAGATATAAGGAACTATTGAAGGCGCGTCTGTATCTCGTCGGGTTTATGCTTTAGAGTTTTCTGGCACCCCAAGTGGCACACTTGTGCAAATGTATCAAGTTGTTGCCTTCCACTGTGGAGCTCCGGTGGGCCCGGATATGTGTGTCAATGTGTGTGTGTCTGTGTTTGTCTATAAGTGAGCCCGTGTGCTCAGAGCATGAATGTAGCCGACGGATGCATACAAAAAAGTCTGCGGGCACTCAATGGTAACAGGGTGTTTACCCTTCTTGGACGTGCAATGTGATTAATGCACCTGTACACAGAGGGACACGACGGTGGGCTCAAGGGTGACACCGCTTAAGCCATTTATATTTCACCGGGGTCTGTAGGTGTGCGCGTACACCCGCCCACGTACACACGTGAATATACGAAAAAGTGAGCAGAAATACGTTCGTTCTCCGCCGTGCAGGCTCGAAAGCACGTCTTCAATACCTACAAAGGGCGAGGGAGGGCCGGCGCTACCGCCCACCGTTGCCTTTGGAGGATAGCAGTCTTCTCCGTGTACACCTGACATATGCTGACATACACACGATAAGGGCTCATTCATGTCTATGCATCTACCATTGAGTACGAATATGTTAAGTCACCTGTTCACAACTCCTCCAGAGGCCGATGGTGTGCAGCGTAGCGGACCGCGGTCTCTGCCATTTTGCAAGTGTGGAGTACTTTTTGTTAAACGTGTACGATGCGAACAGTACTGCGTCAATAATTCCACGGGACTCGTTAAGCATCTGCACGCGCTCCCTTTGGTCCTCCTCCACAACGCACGTACACACCTGCGTGCCTGTTCTGCATCTGCAGACGCTTGAGCAGGCGAGTTTGCAGTATACCGTGTCGGATATGCAAGTTTCCTTGTATATCGTATGCGCGTGCATCTTCTGCATCTGCAGGAATCTCTATGACTGGAGTCTGCGCACGCGTAGTGATAATATCAATCCGATCTACACTGCGAAAGAGAAACGGTTGTTTTCAGATATCCATCCTTCATAGGGATACTCGCTGACCGTTGAGATGTTTCCCTGTTAGCACGTGGCACGTTCATGCACGTGCAGTACGGTCTGCACGTGACTGCAGCTCTGCGAATGTAGTTTGTGCTGGACGTTGTTGTAAATTGCAGTTGCAGCTAGTTTACTAAGCTTAGAATGGCGTAGCCTTCTTCTGTTCCACGGAACATCATTTTCCTATTTTAGTGATCCTCCTGCAAGACCTTACTGTATGACCCGTGTATGGTCGTGTTACCACTACAACTACTCGAATCTGTTACAGTACATGTGCTCGGCACGTACGTGCGAATACGTCTTCTATTTTCTGCGTGTACAAAGAACTCAAAAGAGAGGCATCAGTCCGTGATGACTGTCTACGTCAGTTTGTCATACTGAGTCACAAGGGCGGCGGTATCTGATATTTACATAGAACGACACGCATCTCACCCGGCACGCTTCTCCGCGTGGGCAGGTGCACCAATATTGAACGACCTGGCACCGTTGACATGCATGGGTGCACGCATAAAACGTCTCTAAATTAATAAAGTTTCACTCTATATTATGTACGCAGCTTCTTGTATGCACAAGCAGCACCCACAAGCAAGTGAACGTGCAGTACGTAGCTGGCTTTGACCGGCCAAACTTGATCGGTCTGCAAACATGCCACAGTTACGAACGGCATAAAAAAAATGCTGCATTAACCACAGACCCACAAGCGCGTACAGGGACGGGTCACCCCAGACAAATATGTCTTATAAGTAGTTACGCAAGCATTCGCCATCAGTGCACCCGGCTACGAAGAGTGACATCATACGGAGAGAAGACTACACCAACCATATATGGTACAATACCGTATCAACATAGATCATTATATTGCTTGAAAGCGTTGTTTGTTGTAGGTACACGCTGATGCAAACAAACTCCATAGAGACAAAGGAAACTCTACGTAGGATAACAAGTGTTTCCTAAAACGGTACATGAAAAGCAACTGTTTAAACGACCAAGATAATCCACAATGCAAAGCCGGCCTTTATTCGTAGATGACCCACTCACCCAGGTGATGGTGACACGCCACTTCTCTTGTTAAAAAGTTGTTACTGTGCTGAGGCTAGGGAAGAAGGCAAATTTTGTAGGTGTTGCTTTGCTTCTCGTTCAATGAGAAGGCGAACACGCAGTTATGCATCTGCAAGTATCGCGCAGTGTCTTCCGGCGTCCCAACTGCAGTGACGTGAAGTTTCCGGGCAGTCCAGCTGCATCTGAAAGGCATAGGGAAAAGTGGTGCAAAGCTTTTTCAACCTCCCATCCGCTTTGACGCGGATCCAGCTTCATAGTTGCCTGGATCCGCTGCTGTAGTCAACCTTCTACGAATTTAAGGGCCTAAGCTTTTATGTTTCCTTGCAAGTGCGCAACGCCCTGACGCGGTTGCTGCAATGTGACGCCGGCTGTTGTTTAGCTGTGCTTCGTGCCCCTCCACCACGGTGCGTCAGTTGATTCAGAAGCGAGGACATCTGCTTGTGTTCTTGTTCATCCTGCCGTTGCCGCTGCTGTAGTGATGCTGCGCTCGCATATACTGCTTCTAAGGAACAGTGTCGCCGCTGATAGCATCAGGTGCTGCTCCCAGATTGGAAACTTACGGCTTTCCTGTCGGGCCCAAGGAAGATTACAACACAGTGAAAAAAGTTCCATTTTTCGACGTACGCGAGCACGTGTGTGTATCTGCACACATGCAGAACTACGCATACATATATATATATATCATAGCTTCTGGAGCACACAGAGTCCTCCCCGGCGGATTCTGGTTTGACGGTCAGTACGTAGATACATTTCCGCACGAAAGCTCCGGCGGCAAGAACTGATGAGTCTGACCTGAAGGAGACTGACCGTCGACCTAGAGCGAAGCAAGTAAAACGGAGAAGTTGAATCATGAGTGATCTCTTGCTACATCCCCAAGGAGACCTTTCGTGCTCGCTAGGCAGGCTAGTCGAATCTCTACGTAGTGAAATTGGATAGCATTTGTGAAGAAGGACGGATATTATGACGCTCACCTGTTTTCTCCGTCTAGTCAGGCAGTCGCTATTGAACAGTGTATGCAAGCAGGGCAGACACGCACGCCTGCACTCAAAACCTCTATTCTATACTCGCTGAGGCTTACTACCAACTGCATCGTTTTACCGCTTCAGTTGTCCTCTGGGGCTCAGGTGCACAACTGTCTGCTTCGAAAAATTCGGAACGGAAATTATTGTCTTCTATACTAACACGCAGAAACATCTATTGCATGCTGCAGGACGTGAAATGCTTCGCAGCACACACAGGTGAAGAATTCTAATTTTTGCTCAATGAAGCCATACGGGTAATTGTGTTCAAGGTAGTGATGCGTTACTGCGCACTGACTCATACAGGTCGCGTTGTCCTACTGTAATTTGATGTGTACTCGACACTTTTCTTCTCTAGGCAAAATCGTCTGTATATTATATATTGTTTTCCAAGTTTGTGCTTCCTTTGAAGCAAACAATGAAAGTTGTACTGAAATCTACACAGTTGTTTTAGAGTCCTACAGTCCTGAAAGGAAATCTCCCTATTTAAGGAGCCGTTACAGCGCACCACGCAAGCTACGTCGACGTTTCTGCAATGGTAAGTGTATCCCTTGCAGTTGAAAAAACATAGTGTGAAATATGTTTGACCTCGAAGCAGAGTTACAGTTTCTATATAGGCGTACCACGAAATGCGTGCTTGTGGAAAGTGGTACGTATCACAAGGTGAGCGAACGAATTGCACGGTGGCGAGTCACCGTCGCCTTGCAGATCTACAGGAAACGCGTGCGTGTGAAAAGCATGCATGTATCACAGTGTGTGGAGACGAACTGGACCTCTTCACTTGTGTAAGGACTGCGTTTCTTCTACCACAAACATCTCTACTCGTGGAAGATGCTGGTGCACATGCAGGATTGTCGTACAAACCAAGGTGTGACTCTGTGGAAGAATTTCCTGCAGTCGCATACACGCTCCAAAAAACTAGCGGTGTGGCAGAGCCTACTGCACACGCAACAAAGTCCTAAGCAACAACAAAGTTTTGGCAGTGTGCTGCATCAAACCCCTCTTGCGTAGTGCCGCTGAAGTAGCTGTTCCGGTGAAACCCTGAGAGGAAGAAGGCAAAAAAGGGGGGAAGTCGACATGAAAGATTGCTTCGATAACAAACGTGGAGTACTACAAGAAGGATATGCGAAAAGAAATGGATGTGTGAAAGCAGAAACCGTAAGGCGTCGTGCATAAAAATGCTACCGACGTCCTTGAAGCACCCCACGGACTACACGCGTTACATGTAGAATGGAAAGGAACGTCGACAAATCCTGAGAGGCATGGACAAGGCCGGGGCGAACCCGCAGCTTCTCGCGTTCTGGCCACAAACAATGTTGTGGTGGCGAGGCTGCTGTGATGCCTTGAATGGAACGTCGCTCCTCGCGTTAGCGAGGGAGGTCGTCCGCAAGGGTTTTCACTTTCCACGTCTAGCCGGAGAAAAATTTCTTTTTCACGGCAGCGCTCCTCGCTTTATCCACTCTTCTACCGTCGAGAAGATGAGACTTAGCCTTGGCTTCAGCATCACCGTCCTCATTGGCAAATGAAAGGATAAGCGCACAGGCGCGCGTGGCTGCGAACCCTTCAGAAACGCAGTGAAAGAGTGAATTCCTTCGAAGTACGCATCTTTGTGAAACGCAGCCGTCGTCTGCCGTCTCTCACTCCGTTGCCCGCGCTTCCCGAGTTTCTCTTCTTTCTCGTGGAAAGGAATGAAACCGACAGGAGAGCACAAACATGGGAAGAAAGAGGCCGACACAGCGTAAATGTGCGCCCGTCTTTCCTTCTCCCTCCTCACTTGCACCTGCTTCTTCTCGAGCTTTTTCTCCACTGCAGAGAAACAAAGTCGAGGAAGGCCGAGCAAGGATGAAGGTGAAGTTCGACGATGATGCGAAAGTTTAGGGTTTTCATCACTCGCACAGGGCGAGAGCCGGACGGCGGAAGGAGAAGCAACTACGGAAATGCACCACGACACGCATCTTAAGTATGACCTGACGACAAATTTCACCGCTAACAATAACCTTCCGGTTGCGACTATAACAGAAATGTATACTATCACTTCCATTGCTACCTCGCCGCAGGGTAGTACTTCTTGTGAAGACGGAAAAAAGACACGGTTCCAGCGCTTAGACAGCTGCTACACACACTTTGTTGGTACGGTGAAGAGACCTACGAAGAAACTATGGGGTCTTATCGCAGTGCTGTGGGAAAAAGCTTTCTGGTGCAGGTTCTGTGGATGGGGTAGTATTTTCAACCCTTACTTCCGAAATAGTTTTAACTACCCCGTCACTACCGCAGAACCGGGAACTGCTCCATCTGACCCCACCTCCTCTGTGCAGTGGCGCGGACAGAAGTCTACTACTGAGAGTGTTGCTGGTGCAGTTGACACACAGTACAGCATTGTTCCAGCAATTCTCTCACTTCTTGCCTCACCAGTTCCATCCGTCGGTGTCGCTGCTGCTGCTGCTGCCCTTGCTGGCCCTCTTGACGCTACCGGTAACTTATGCTGGCATTGGTGCTGCGCGTAGTCCTCTCACATTAACTGGTAACTTCATGCTGGCATTGGTGCTGCGTGTAGGACTCCCACTACAACTGTCCAGCACCGTTTCTCCGGTGGTGTTCGTGTAAGGCTGCTGGTAGTGCTGTCGCTGCAAACCTCAGTTTCCTGGCGCTGCAAGTACGCCAAGTAGGTAGCTACTGCTGCATTTCCGACAGTCGCTGCTATTGCAGTTCTCGAAGTCGCTGTTTCTAGTTTTATTGCCGCATTTGCTCCGGCTACAGTCACAATTTCTGCTGCTGGTGTGGAGCATTACTGCTCATCCTGCTGCGGCTGGCGCTACCTCGGCGTTTGTGCTGTCGGTCACCTCATGTCGACTTTTCTCTGTGGGGTATTTCTCGCCATTTGCCTGCTAAATTAAAATCCTGGGTTTCCCTCGTATACCTGTGTGCACGTGAATAGGCGCGTTTACACCTTGTATACATGTGCATATGTGTATGTAGAACTAGATAGAGAAGAGGGGAGAAGGCGGATGAAAAACCCTTCGACGTCAGGTGTAGCCTGTTCGTGTATTTACGTGTATGTGTGCCTACATATTTACGTATGCATATATTTTCAGAACTTGTTTACATGCGTATACTGGGTATGCGCCTATGTCTACTTTCACGGAGAGGAGAGAAAGGAAAGAAATTGAAGAATATACGTTAGACGGAGTGGATACGTATTTTCCTCCGGTGGTGCCCGCGCTGTCCGTCGGCACCCTCCTTTCAAAGGCACACATGCGCAGCAGAAAAAAGCAGAGAATGAATACCTGGATGTCGAACATCAACACATGCGGATAGACGACCTGTATCTATCCATTTGTCCATTTATCCATTGTAGTCTATACATACATGTACACACAAATAGGTGTGTATATCTAGATTACTTCCTAAGATCTCCCGTAGTTTGTTCGGTGAAGCGAAACCGGCCGGGTCATGTCGACGGTAGTGTGTGCGCGAAAAACTGTACAGAAAAGTGTACGTGCTTGTGCCTACAAGCATCAATTTATTCAGTGTTCATTACGTGATCTAGCGGGATGTGCGTTTTGTAACGTGTGTCACCATCCTTCCGGCAGAGCCCTGAAATACAATGAATATTTGTTCGAATCTTCCGTCCGCAGGAATGTAGGTTGTATGTAAGTATACCTGCATATGTGTGTGCACTTATGTGACCTCTCCTGTCTGAAGCCGACCACGTGGTGGCCGCGCATTTTCACCGTATGGGCTTTTCACGGGTGGAGAGCCGCAAAAGGTGCACGTGAGAATGCAAAATGTGTGTATGTATACGTATGTGATGTGCACGGAAACCTGCGCATATTCACGTGGGCAGACGGCATTTTTCCATTTGATATCCGACAACAGTGCATAAGTCTCACAGTCCTCCTACGTGGAAGAATAGCGCCCAGCAGAGGCGCAACGTCGTTTGTAGGGTCAGTCGGCCTGTAGTGACAAGCCTAATAGGAAGCATCCCAGGTGCACTCAACCATGTGATGCATATCCATATGTGTATATATATATGCTGGGGAGTCAACAAATACGCATGTTGTGGACGTTGTTAATATTCTCGCAAGCACGCGTTTTTTAAACCACCACTTGCATCCAAACAAATCCAACTTTTTCAGAAAATCATCAACTGGTAGATTCACCATTTGCTGTGAGGTCATGCTGCGACGGTCTCCCTGTTCAGTGGTTCCGACGCACACGGGTAACACCTTACACGGTGGACGCAGGACAAGTCAAATTGCAACGTATAAATCAATGTATGTGGGAATCTGCGTTCGTATGCGCGTGCGTACGTGCGTTGACCTTTGTGGTGTAACCACTTAAAGTGCGCACTTCGTATTGCTTCCCACCTTGTCCACGGGAGTTATCCAGAGCCCTCGTTTGGCAGAAAATTCTTATTTTTTATTCACTTTGGTGCAGCAGATCCGCTGAGGCGATACATTTAGCTTAAGACGTCCATCTGTATACATGAGTGTTTACCCGCCCCCTCAGGCTGCCCCGCCTTCCCGAGTCGTCGAGCGACGCACACAATTTTAGCTCCCTTAACAAAAGAGAGTGGGACGACCGCAATATTTTTTCCTGCAGATACCCAAATTTTTCAGCTTACGTGTGCTGGTCCATTGTATGACAACCGAAGCTTTTTCTACCGAAGAACATGCGCACGTACACATATATATGTATTTGTATATATATGTATTGGATAGCACCCTTACACAGAACCTGAGCCCTAGCAGGCCTTGGCGTGCCCCCCCCCTGTCGTAAGGAGAATGAGTGCCCGTTCTCTCTTCCACCTCCGAGGTCATGCTTTCCTCCACGCTTATACGTCTACTCATGTAGTTTGCCGTATTTGCATATGCTGTTTGTGAAAACGACTGCTTGAGCTGCGTGTAATCTGGAAAAATGGCGCTACTGCAGCAGCGCCACCGCTGGATGGTGGCCCAAGTTGTTGCTGCATTCGGTCTCGAAAAGGATGAAGCAGCTGTAGAGTACGCTTTCCGGGAGCAGTTCTTCCCTAAGCTGGAAAAGTTTCTTCGTGGCACCGCCAGACGGCAGTATCTGCTGTTCTGCTACCAGCGCCCCGCTCAAGTACAAGAGGGGAAGCCTGGGAACGCCACGTCTTCGACCCTACTAGATGAGAAGCTCATATGCACAGGTATTTTCAATAGATCTTCACATAAAAAATCTGTGCCCTCCTTAACGTAGACTAACGTACGACGAGCGATACGTTCATACAAATATGTACGAATATTCGCGCTGAGTGTGTGCAGAGGCAGAGTCAGAGAAGGATTTGTTTAGGCTTGCACCCATGCTCACACAGGTGTTGACTCAAAGGTACTGCAGACAGAGGGGTACAATGCAGACCGCGCTGCACGCATTGACAGATTCATGTATGTACATTTACAGGGGTTTGTAGGGTAACAGGCGCCTCACAAGGACATACTGTCGCAGATGAGGATACATGTGCTGCTACAGCAATGCGCAGGCATGCAGTGGAAAAGGAAAACGAACACGAAGATATAATAGAGCCACTTTCCTCTCCATATACGTACATATCTGCTTGTGCCCATACAGATCATAAGAACCAGTTGGCTCTGTATAAATAGGTACAGATTTTACAGCATAGTTGCCTGCGCAGGAAGACACACCACAAGCATTGCTCAACCTACGCGTGAGTAGTGCATATACATATATGTAGGCGGAGGCGTTACTCACTCTGTAGAGTATAGATACGTGTAGAAGGCAGTCTCGCTGGTATCAGACAGGTGCAATAGCCTATTATTATGCCTCAGACGTAAATATATATCAGGCGGCGCGTTGGCTAGTAGACGGTAGTGCAGAAGGATGGTCAGGAGTTTGAAGCGTGACTCGATCTGTACCGCTAAAAAGGTACCACAACACCTGCGGCAGGTGCACGTGTAGTTTATGGAAAACAGGTACTGACGATTGTATATTTGGGATATACTACACATAAATAAATATGGAGAAAACTCCATATATACAGAGAGCAATGTGTGTGTACTCGTGTACGTCTATACCAGTGCTATCCTTGGTAGAGTTTTCCTGTTTCCATTTCCTGCGTATGCGTGAACAAATGTACGCACACGTACACTTGTTCACATGCGTAGGGCAACGTGTCGCCTGTCTTACAAGGGCACTGACGACACAGAAAGTGGCACATTGTTTGGAGAAACCTCACATCTGTGAATATGGAAGACTCTGCGCTCGGCAGATACGTCGCCTGAGATGAGGGTTAACTACGACGTAATGCTGCCCCTTCAGATGCTCTCTGCAAATAATATCATCCACGTCCTGCATTGTTATGCCTTCCGGCCTCGTCTGAAATATAATTAGAATTGCGCGTATGTGATGTCTTCGCCAGGAGTGCTCTTCCCTCACCTGTACGCGAAATCCATTTTCAGTACAGCGAATCGCTGTGCCTGCGCTCTTGTATGATAGATCTTTACCGCGTGCCTTCCGCGTCTGTGTGAGCAGCCCTTCTACAATAATACAACGATGCTTCGCCTTCAGTCGCAGCTTCTGAGGAAATCTGCAGTGTAGGAGAAGTGTGCCAGCCCCATCGCAGTGCTGTGATGCTTGTGAGACACGTCTCTTCTGATTTGCAACGAGACGCAGTCGCTTCTGGTTACACCTGGAGCTATGCCCACAGTGCAGTTTCAATGTTTTCAGTGTGTGGCAGGGATAATGGAGAAAATTCATCAGTGTGAAATAGAGGCAGATACATTCGAAACCGGACCCTACCTTTCCTCACGTTACGAGACAATACTTGTTGTAAATTTTTAACATTAAGCGTTGTTAATGTCTTTATCACTTACGCCTGCACCACCGCGCGGCAGTAATTGCCAAGCTCTTTGAAAGGTAATGCACACGCATCAGAAGGGTGGTTCACCCAGCCACACCGTACGACGCACGGTATAGTTGGATCCGCGTAGGTCTCTGAAGCACACAAAGGAATAACTATTTGTCACACAGATACTACTGTCGTAGAACACAAAGCGGGGACCGATCCTTCGTGAGAAGTACCACATGATTCTCTAAAGAAATGCCTGCGCTTCCTACTAGTTCGGCACGTCGACAAGGAGACTAGTACATCTCTTTGCCTCTGGATCTACAGTAGCTGGTGCCAGTGCCACCTAGGGAAAAGCTCGCCCAAA
Organism: Sarcocystis neurona; assembly: GCA_000727475.1. NCBI lineage: Eukaryota > Apicomplexa > Conoidasida > Eucoccidiorida > Sarcocystidae > Sarcocystis > Sarcocystis neurona. Next base: position 363,271 of record KL647301.1, on the reverse strand, counting down.
AAGAAAGATATGTCGCTAACTCACGGTGCGGCAGACAACGCGAATGACTCGTAAAAGTCGATGCTAGGCGTACAGGGCTGTACACAAACACTTGCCGTAAGGAAATCTGCGGAAGCGCGGTCCCCACTAATAGAATTCCACCGTGCTCGTTGCTGCAGATTATATCGTTAAATAGAACCATTCGTTGTATAAGCGTGCACATATGTACACACACACACACACGCACACACACATACACACACAAGTGTAAGTACTCCTTCCGTCTAGTGGGTCACGAACGACTAATACGACCTGCGCATATGCTGTGAAACAAGAGAGGCTAAAAGATTTCGCATTTGATGGGCGCACAGCACGAAACAAACCTTTCTGTGACACTCATCTGTAGAAACAACAAAGCAATCACTCAGGGTCCGCGACGTCGATGAAACTTTAATTTTTTATCCCTGCTGAGAACTACGAGATCATGCCTGCACTAGTGAAGACGTGAAATGATGTTCGCCTTGTGTCTTCGATGAGGTATACAAGACCGAGACGGGGTTTAGTTAGTGCACCGCATATGCACGGTCTTCTCCCTAAACATCAGAGACCAGTTAAGCGCAGATATAAATAGAGAAGTTGTCTTTATTGCCTGCATCAGTGGAGATATGGAGCCACGTGGGAGACGCACAGCATCTTGTGCTTCAGCTTCTCTTACGCGAGGGAAACACGCCCGCGTGCCAAATTGTATTGGTTAGCCAGTTCATTTTCTCAGTCGGACGCACAAGAGAACCAAGGCTGATCAATGCTTGTGCCGTGCTCACGGTGTCATTCAGATGGAGCAGAGTCCGGCTTGTCCTCGCGGTCCATTTACTTCCTCAAGATTTCTCCCGCAGACAAGCCCGTGAACGTAAATATCTACTCAGATGGAGATGTTTTATTTGGAGAAATCGCTGCGACGCCACTCACGAGTCTCGATGTCGCACTTTCATCTGTGTTCTTTCCCGTTGTCGAAAGATTCGACGGCAATGCATGGTAAGCCTTTTTATCATATAAACAATTTGAATCCAGGTATGTACACGTACACACGTGCACGCGTACATACACTCGCGTCTAATGTGGCGGAACCTCTTTCTCCGTAAATCGATGCCTGCAACGTATATAAATACGTAAATATAGGTATATATATATGCAGTGGAAAGAGTCTCGTCCGAGGTTGTCGCTGCCACGCAGCTCACAGGCTTCCGTTAGTGTGTTAGCAATACCTTCTAACTCTCTTTCCGCCTTGACGCCACCGCCAAGATGTATCCGTGCACCCGATGGCATGTGTGCCATCGGACTACTGCGCATGTATCCTTACATATATACGGCCGAATTAAAATTACCTCTTAAAGCGGCAAGAGTCTACATCAGAAGCATTTTAAGGAGAAACGTAATGTTCAAACTCACTACAAGCGTGTAATCTCCGAACGAAATTTACTGCGTTGCTGTGCGTGTCACGGATCCGCGGCCGGGAGATACCTTCCTCCATACTGCGTAGCCGTTTGGCAATGTTTCTCTTTAGTCTTGTGTTCTTGACTTCACGTCCATCTACAGGGTACACACGTTGTCCTCTGTACATCTGTATGCTTCACTAGGGCCCCACTCGTCATACACACATGCATCAGTATGCGCGTATATCAGCGTCTACGAACGTATGCATACTTGTGTATCCGGTGTCACGCAGGCGGTGCAGTGGCGTATCCACATGTGTATCTGTATATGCATATACATACATGTATTTGTATATATGGCTAGATTTATCTCCTTTTATGCATATGCGTATGTGTGTATATACATGTGTTCCTGATGGCGTTTCGTAGGCGAAACTGCCAGAGCGAACAACGAAAAGATTTCCTCGGAAGCTACAGGAGTTTTTGCAAAGCTCTCTCCGACGCTATCCAGTCGATTTCTTGTGGCATTGAGTTGCACAAGCCTGATCCCAGGTAAAAGTCCTTGCTGCCAGTCTCTCATCGAACGAAAATCATGCGCACCTAGACAAAGAAAGACACGTATGAGGATACATACACGTCGAACTGCACAAGCCCGCTGCACGGCACTTTTTCACGGGCAGCCATCCCTTGTGAGAACCTGTGACATTCTTCGTGCACTTTCGCAGTAATGATGTCAGCTATATTACAGCTTCGCATCTGTTACAGCCTGTTGTATTCAGTAAACGTATCCACAGCACTACGTAGATACGCGTATATACGCATGTGCATACGTGTACTAAGTTGAGCTTTGAGCTGCACAAGCGTGTTTCCATCTGCGCGGGCAGCGCCTCGAGGTCTCGTAGCTCCTCACTTTCCACTCACCCTCCTTCGTGAAGAACCAGGTCGCGCGCCCAAATACATATATAAAAATATGTATCTGTATTTGCGCGGTCACACACGCAGATATACATTTGCGTACGCATATCATTCACTTGCACGAACTTGTTCCGGATGGATATTTCTGCATGAGGCAGGCGTCAACAGAGAGGCACTTCCCTCTTAGGCTTCTAAACTCACACGTAGACACACAGAGTTTTGTATGCACGCACGGGTGTGTACTGGATCACGCACTCGGACGTTAGTGCTTGTCTACGTGCATGTATATATATATATATATGTATATACACCGTGTGGCCGGAAAACTAGAATCTCTGCATGTACGTAGAGTATTGGTGTCACGCGTTAGAGAAACACTTAATTCTTTTGCCGGACAACAAGGTGGCGCGGGAAATTCACAGCCCCGTCTGTGCTGCTGTGACACAGTAATGGAGCCCACATGCTTGCTACCCTCCACATTTCTATGCGTACACTTCTCTATGTTACCGTGTCATATGCGTGAGTCTCTTCCTATGTGCACTTTAGAAGCTTTAGGTATACACCACTTGTACACTCTTAGGCATACATTATTATGTAGGCTTGTGTCTGTAGGTACACGCCGGGTGATTATGATTCGTAGTATCAATCTGGCGCCTCAAAAAGTACTGTAGAAAGCTTCTTGAGAAGCCTTTAGCATTGACTCTCGCAGAAGAAGGAATTAGCAGTGACTTCCGATGAATGGAAAAGTGCGCTGAGAACAAATTTCGCGGGCATGATCATTCTTTCGTTTTACGAAATCCAAAAAAATAGGACTTTTCGAGAGTGTGGCCGTGACTGAATAGTTTTAGCAAAATTCGTCAATAGGGGAACTGCCTAGAAGTAAGTACCGGCGACGACGGGGGACATCGGCGGATAAACATTGGCTTTATGTGGCCGAATGGTACCGGCCCTTTGTCAAGCCGCCAGCAAGCATAAAGCTGCAGTAGCAGCGGTTAACTGGTGGGCGGGTTTGTGGCTGAATGGTACCGGCCCTTTGTCAAGCCGCCAGCAAGCATAAAGCTGCAGTAGTAGCGGTTAACTGGTGGGCGGGTTTATGGCCGATTGGTACCGGCCCTTTGTCAAGCCGCCAGCAAGCACAAAGCTGCAGTAGTAGCGGTTAACTGGTGGGCGGGTTTGTGGCCGAATGGTACCGGCCCTTTGTCAAGCCGCCAGCAAGCATAAAGCTGCAGTAGTAGCGGTTAGCTGGTGGGTGGGTTTCACTACCAGGGACGTGGATGCTGGAAAATATACATGCGACTAATTATTGAAAATTCGCACAGATGAATTTCGCCTGGGAAAGTCTGCCTTACGAATACAAGCATCTCATTTTATTCAGCAGGAGGCTGTTGAGTCAGTATCAGGCAGCTCGCCGACGCACACCGCACACGAACGACGGGTGTTTACTGACGGAGTGTCTGCGGGGCGAGCGGCCACAGACTGAGTACCGGAAAAGAATACCGTCCATCGTTACGGGATTCCTCAAAGGAGAATTCACAGAGAAATAGGCTGACAAGGAACTGCTCGAGAAAGAAAGGCCAACCTAGAGAAGGGGTCTGCCACAGGAAAAGAATGTGTAACAAGCGGAAGACGACATGGTGATACCTGTAGAAGAGAGAAATTCAAACGACTGAAACGTTGAGGAAACATTCGCGCGAAACAATGGAGAAGAGAAACAGGAGGCGAAAATGAATAGCTGGACTGTAGGGTCCGTTACGCGAGGGAAAGCGGCGTCAAAATGGCATTAACAGCAGTAGTAGAAGAATGAATACTTTTCCGACGCACCACAAATTAACAGAATGAAAAATGTCACGCAGCGGCACACAGAGAATCAACAGCAACACGTCCGCTCTTCCCAAAACGCGTCTCAGAGGAGTCGTCATCTACTGATGCACTTTTTACACGTCAGCTGTCGCAGCAAACCCGTCGCTCCTTTTACTATATATATATATATATATACATATATATATGCACATGGCCTAGCAGGGAGGTGAATTAAGGAAACAAGAGCAAAGATGCGTTCACATATATGTATACACAACAACATGATGAATATATATAATTACACAGCAATGTAAATATATATATATATATAGGTACATACATACATTATCGTACACATGTAGAGACATGGCATCATACCTATACCCACTATATATATATATATATATTATACGCGGCACCCCACTATATATATATATACACACACACAAAGGGCATTACATATATACATATATATGTATATATGAGATATCGACATCGTACATATACATTTATATATATATATATATATTTATATATATATATATATAATAGCAGGGAATGCAACAGTGAAAGACTGCGTAGGAGAGTGGCTGTGATCTTTCAGAAAGCAGTCGTACAATTAGACACGAAATACTTGTGAGGTCGCTTAACAATGCAGATTTATGACGGAAGAAGAAAGGAAAGACCCAGCTCTAGCTGCCAAGAATGCCGAAACTGTTTCTCACTTCGAAACGCTGCTCGAAGACTGGTGCCGACAAATCGAAAAATATTTGGAAACATCGCTAGAAAGTACAACGGAGCAACCCGACGCTGGGCCTCGCAGTGAGGTAAACCTACGAGATAAATATATCTGCATCAACACCTTTACACATACCGACATACAAGAGTACGTATATGCGCACTAAATGCACATATATATATATATATATATATGTATATCGCTGTATGTATACACATACATATGAAAATATAGACAAATATGTTTGCTCGTATAAGCAGCTTTTCAGAAAGAGACATCTCACCAAAGGATGCTTCAAGTCGCAACGAGGCAAGACAAGGAGGCGTACTACAGGAATATATACATTTATACAAGGCTACACGTAGAAATACCTATACCCATACACATATATGTATACATGTGTAATGAGCATGTGCTGAACGTAGTGTACGCAAACACACCGTGATGCTAGCAGCGTTTGGAGCAGAGGAATGTGTCGGGAAACACAATGGGAAGCCGAAGGCCGCAACCAATCAGGCGAGATACATGTCTCATGCGTCTATGCGTCGCTTGTATTCCTATAAATACATATATGTGTGTATGTGAACTGGCTGCTGCTCCTCGCTGACGAACACTTTAGACGTAAGTCAACATCTGTTGTCGTGTCCACCGTATTTCCACGTGTGCGAACTGCAGAACTCTCTGTCTACGTATGACGACACAGTCGGCTGTCAACAAACTGACTTTGAAAAGCGTCCTCCAGTTGCGGCCGCCGTGTGATTCTCGAGCGTCTCGTCTCGCATCCAGCTGATACACACAGGGGACGTATGTATACGCCACTGCTACTTCATATACTCTCCTCCCTAACAGAATTACATGTCTATACATATCCACATATATGTGTGTGGAGTCTCTAATAAATCTGCGTGTCCAACCGTTAGTGTCTGGTGTTGAGCCGGTGTTTTGGACGCTCGAAAGACAAGTTTCGGAGAGTGGGTGTGTCCCTCTGCGGTCAATCTCGGCAGTGTATTAAAACTGTCTTTGTGCCTGTACTCTTTACAAAGTACCACTCTAAGACATCTCTCTTCTACTTAAAACCTTTTGGAAGATGATATACGTCGACGCATCGCCTGTCTCTCTACCTGTACACATATGAGTACATTTTTATGAACAACCGAACGCTCAATGCAAGGCGATGCAGGCAGGGATATAATTTAAAGGAACCAGGAATTCTCGAGGTTATCCTGAGAAGATCTCGTTATCTGCTGCCCGGAGTTTCTGCTGCTGCAGATTGAATATTGGCGAACAAGAATGCAGCGGCTGAACTCTATTATTGAGCAACTTAAAAGTGAAGAGTGTCGCACCGTCTTCCAGGTCTTATACACCGTTACCAAAGTACGCGAGAACTGCTAATACTGAATCCCCGCACCTATAGACGGATATTTGTATGCGAAGGAGTCCTTACGTATACACACACACGCAGGTGTACACCTGTATATATATATATATGTATATCCTTAGATGCAGTTGTCTATTCATTACGTGTGCATGCGTGTATATAGGTTTATAAACGTGTGTCTGTAGAACAAAGAGAATGCAAACGAGCTTTTATTGCCAAAGCAGGTGGCCTTGTATATGATAAGACATCACAACGTTTGAATATACATATATATATATTTGTATACATGTGTTTACAAAATTTGTGTATATATATATATATGTACATGTGTTTGTAGGTGTATAGACGTGTGTCTGTGTGCAAAAGAGAATGCAAACGAGCGTGTGTGATCGAAACAACTTGTCCCGTATACAATAAAACATCACTGTATTTGAATATACATATATGTATATATGTATGTATATATGTGTTTGTTCAAACGCCGAGTTTGTAATACATATGTATATATACGCACATATTTATATTTACTTTTCAGACACACATTTTGTTCTACCGGTGTGTGTGGCTGCGTAGTAGCACCGACGTTTGAGTAGCTCGTGTGCTCACGGCGGCAGTTCTTCGAAAAAAGCAGATACCACAGAGCCTTCGATATACACGGTAAACCGGCTTTTTTCCATCAGAAAGATATTTACGGGAACCCCAGATAATCTACGTATGCAGGCATTCTAAAACACTTATGCATCCACATATATATATGTATATCTGTATCTGATGACGTATATACATCCGCACACATCAATGCGTCTGCACACATATATATACATGTATATCTGTATCTATCTGATGACGTATATATACCCGTACACATCAATATGTCTGCATACATATATA
>KL647301.1:257410-355445 GCA_000727475.1 Sarcocystis neurona | reverse complement strand
TACATATATATCTGTATCTATCTGATGACGTATATATACCCGTACACATCAATACGTCTGCATACATATATATATACATATATATCTGTATCTATCTGATGACGTATATATACCCGTACACATCAATACGTCTGCATACATATATATACATATATATCTGTATCTATCTGATGACGTATATATATCCGTACACATCAGTGCGTCTGCATACATATATATACATATGTATCTGTATCTCTCTGTTTACGTATACATACGTATATACGTACCTGTGTATATATACATGATATGCAAAGATATAATGTATTCGTGTATGCGTAAATTTGTGTGCATACCTGTATACATCTGCATATGTATACATACGTATATGCAACCTATCTACATGTCTCTGTGTACTTAGATCTGTATTCATGCCAGTGCGTGTGAGTGTGGGCACGTCTTCTATTTTTGTGTAAATCTTGTTCCTTTCTTCGAAGACGAAGAATTGCCTTCTTTTCTTGTAAAGTGAATAGAAGATCCGGACCCACAAACGTATACAACATCCATCACTATGGTGTATATATATATATGTATCTCTTTCTCTCGACATATGTACATTGCTAGTGCGCCCTGTTACATATATACATGTATGTGTAGACACATGTGTATTACTCGCTGCAAATAGAAGGCCGGACTGTCTGCGTCGCCTCGCCGACGGGCAGAAGTGGGATTTCATGTCTCACACGCTACGAGTGTTGCCGTCTTGGTGGGCGCAAATTCACACATGCAGATGAACACGGCAGTTTCTCCAAAGTCGAGACAGACGGTTTTTCACACTCTGCGAAGGTGTAAACAAATCGACATTTCCATCACCGAGGCGTTTAACGAGGCAAAAGACAACGTCAAGTATCTCAGCACGTTAGAAAGTTTCCTCGACCCTCTGTACACAGGTACGTCCGCGCAGCCCCTTCCTCTACAACAAGGAAATCACAAGTGCACGCATATATATGTATCGGTTAGTACGCGAAGACGATATTGTGAAGATAAGACAGAAGCCAAGAATTGAATCTACAGAGCCAGTCTTACGCGTGAGAGACGACGAGAGGGAGAAAGGGACAGGCGCGCGCTCAACACATGCATATGCGTGCCATATATATACTTGTCCATATACGTACAGACACTCCTTCCATACAGACAGAACGAGAGACGGAGAAAGACAGACTTACAGAGAAAATAAAGGTGCAACACACACACGTGCCTGAACGTGTGTAACACGTGTACGTGTGCGTATAGCCGCAGACACTCCAGCCGTGCGTAGAGAGAAAAGGAGACATATACACAGACATAAAGATACAACACGCATGTTGTTGAGTACACAACGAAGGGAATTTATACGTTTCTACGTAGGAGAAATTCAAGTTCGCCTGCAGGCAGCTCTGCTGAGATTTGAAACAGTCGAGTTCATACTGTGCGCGCTGCTGCCTAGCTGCCCCGTCGAGGGAAAATTGTAGGCAAATCGCCACACCCACCTCGAGGCGTCGGGATTACGACCCTGCAGTGTTTACATACATAAAAGGTCCCTTGCGTCTGCCCACATGTATATATATATTATATATATATTTATGTATGTACAGACACTCACACAGGCATATCTCCGTGTACGTACTTACCAAGAAAAGAGTCAAAGGTATACGCGTGTATGTATATACTTTTACACGTGTCTACAGATGGGTAGATAGACGCACCCCACAGCCATATTTACGAATGTGTACTTATCAAGGAAACCGTCGCAGGTACACACACGTGTGTAAACTTGTATATACATCCATACACGTATACAAAGAAAGATAGAAAGATACATCCCATAGAGGCATATTTACGAGTACATACGTATTGAGTATACGCTTGCATGTACAACGTCTGCCTACATGAATACACACACGTGTACGCAGGTGTTTGCAGCAAATTATTTATCGGTAAGGTTCACGTGCGTCCTTCATACATTTGTGCTTCAACAGGAATATACACCTGTATATAGAAAGCTGAGTCAACACTCAGCTTTCACTCTTTGCTCTCTTTTTTTCTATCTTTCTCTCACACAGAATTTCTCTGGGGGAGCAGCAGATTGCCTCTTTCCGCTGTTTTTTGTCCACTTGCGTAGACACGTGCAGGAACAGAGAAAAAGTATCCACCAGCGGTCCCACAATTCGTCGTCCTTTAGTCTTCCTACTTTGCTGTTCCGCACCCCCGTCCTCCGCGATTCTCACGACATACGTGTATGTTTACAAGCACGTAGAGAAGGACAGGGGTACACCAGTTTCTGCTCTATGTACGAGTCCACCTCCTTTCTCTGGAGTGTATTTCCTCTCTCCTATCTGCGGAGATACCCTTATACGAAGTCTTACGTACATACATATACGTACATATGCATGCGTATACATACGTATACACACATACATACATACACACATGTACACACGTGTATACACATACGTATATACACGCACGTATACATACGTACATGCACACACACATATGCACACATACATACGCACATATGCACACATACATATATACGTATACCTACATACACATTCACATACCCATACGTACATACATATACATACATACATTTACGTACAAGTACACATATACATACACACATATACAGACATATATAAATACATCCATACATACCCACATACGTAAACACATACATATACATACGTACACACATATATATACATACACACACACATACACGTACACACATACATACTAACTCGTATGGAAATTCTCTCCCTGGGATGTGTCTTTCCCGTGTATGGGTCCACACGAAGAGGGGCAGATTTATTAGGAAGAAGGTGGACGCAACTTTGTGTTTTTTTCTCCTGGAGGAGAAGTCTTCGATAAATTCTCCCTTTCCCGCTGTCTTCAGGAACTCCGCAGACTATCATAGATAACCTTGCAGCGCTAATGAACGCAGTGACGATGATTCACTCGATTTCTCGCTACTACAACACAACCGAGAGGATGACCAACTTTTTCATCAAAATAACGAACCAGGCAAGTACAGCAAGAAGGTTTTGGTGAAAACTTCCTACGTCGCCTTTCTTCCCCTCTATCTCTATCTCTCTGTGCGGTCCTCTTCTGATGCACATACAGAAGGAGAGGAGACGCCCACGATCGCTCGGTCTGTACGCATATCTATCCAGACGAAGCGAGCGTATCCATGGCCAGACGAGCTCTGCAGAGAAGAAGGGAACAGCTTTTGCGCATACACATTTATATATATGCGTGTGCCTGTGGCTACGAATACGAACACACACATATGCGTGTCTGTCTTGCATGTACTTTGACACTCGCCCGGTCTGTGTGTGAACCTAAACAAGCAAGAGGAGGACATCTGCGGCCAGGTGAGCTCTGCAAACAAAAAGAAAGGGTTCCTCTCGCATGTGTGTATAACGTGTCCTCGCGTGGGTGGGACTACATTTACATGAAGAAGAGAGAACGTCCGAATATACTAAAAGCGCACACGCGTGCTGTGTGCGTCTCTTCTGTTGGGAGAGGCACGTCCGTCGCAGAGGCGGCAGCAGCTCATGCATGTGTCGCTGTCCATGGGCTCTTTTGAGGAAATGCGCTGTGTGCTCCTGGGGCCTGGGCAGATGACAACTATTTGCAAGAAATTCATTTTAGAGGAGGAACACTACGACAAGTTGTGGGACCGGAAGCCAGAAGCTTTCATCTTGAAGCTCGAAGCATGCTCTCGACTAAACGAAGTTTATCACGAGCAGTATAGGATAACAAAAGACAAACTTTTGACAATGCCAAAGGGAAAACAGTTTGACTTCTCCGAACACCAAATTTTCGGGAAAATGGACCTCCTCTGCAGAAGAATTCTCAAGTTAACGAGTCTCGTAAGTTCTTCTCGAACGGCAACAACCGACGGCAACCGCCGACGTAGAAGAGACGCACCCGTGTGTGTCTGTCTGTGAGTGTGGAGGTGTCTGTGTGTGGCGCAGCATACACACACCCGTGTGTGTCTATTTCTCTCTACATGCACGCAGATCTATAAACGAGGGAAGCGTAGGTCAGCAGGCCTCCACAAAAGAAAAAAGGGGACAGCCACCTCTGCAGTGGCGGGCGAGAGGAGGGCATACACATACATGTGTTTATATGCATATCTGTGCTTCTATAGGTATATATATGAATATATATATACATATATGTGCGGATGTATATGTACATATGTGTATATATGTATGTATCTATAGGCGTAGGTGGATATATATATATATATATATATGTATATATATGTATACGTATGAACGTATATGTGTATATACGTACATATATATATATATATATATGTATATATAGGTAAGTCTCTTCAGGTATAGAGATGTACATGTGTGTCTATGTGTCTGTATGCATCTATAAGTACATACATGGATACACATATATATATATACGTAAGGATATATATATGTACATATACACATATATATATATATATATCTACGTATGGATATATATGTATATATAGGTATGCTTCTATAGGCATGTAGACGTATATGTGTGTATATGTACATGTGTGCATCTATACATATATATAGAGATATGTATATGGACGTATGTGTAAATGTATGTATGCACCTGTAGATATATATGGTATATGTACGTATGTATATGTATGCATCTATAGGTATATATAAGGATACACGTATATGTGGCTGAATAATATGGACATAGGTATATGAACATACATGTATGTGGAAGCCTACATATATGTGTATGTGTATTCACGTATGTGTATGTATATATATGTACGTGTATGCGTATATATATATATATTTGTGTGTATATGTATATATGTAGACATATATGTTTATGTGCGTAGTAAGAACTTCTGTATGTGTGCGTATATATGGAGTTATGTCTACTTATGTGTCACACGTATTTATATATGTACGCAGATGCATACATATATAACTACGTGTATATGTGAAGATGTAGCTAGAAATATATATGTATATATATGTGCATCTACCTATACATGAGTACACATATACGCATACGTGTACACGTCCGTGTGTGTGCGTACACGTCTCTACGCGAGCAGATATTTGTATACGTCTGTGTACAGATGTGTACACGTTGATGGATTCGCGTAGAGAAGTATTTACATACATACAAATACATTTATATGTTATATGCATATTTGTGTACACGGCAAACGTAGGCTATTTGTCTTTCGACACGCGAAGACCTGTCGATACAGCCACAAGCTCCTCTTTTTTCGTAGACTTCATAGGAGGTATATATATAGAGAGAGAGAGAGAAAAAGAGAGTGATCCTTCACGAAACAGGTAGACGTGGGTAGGTCTGCACGTATATATACAGGCACATATATATTCATATATAGAGAGAGATATTATATACATATATGTATATATGTAGATAGAGATAGAGAGATTATGGGGGAGAGATACACGTGGATAGGGCAACATACGTACATATATCTCTATATATAGAGAGAGATATTAAGCGGAAGAGACAGACGTAAATAGGGCCACACACGTACACATATATACATGTAGAGAGAGAGATTATATGCGGAAGAGATGGAAGTGGATAGGGCCATACACGTACATATATATATATATATAGTGAGAATATACGGAAGATATACGCCTGGTGAGGTCTATATGTATACACATGTGTATATATAGAAAGAGAGCGAGACTATAGAAAACAGATCGTCGTGGAAGAGGCTTGCAGATCGGCAGTCTTCTACACAAATATGTACGTCCGCTTTCTGGTACTCTGTCTCTCTTGATCTCTGTCTATATGTACGTTTTTGCGCATGCGCATGAAATTTTGAGCCGTTTAGTCGCCCGTGTATATCTTCAACTTCCACTCACCCCAAACTCGGCTCCCCTTTTTTTGAACAGAGAAGTCAGGTGTATATCTTCGTCTTCCTTTCGTCTCAAACATTTGCTTCGCCCTTCCTTTCTGCTGTGCTGCTTCTCCTGTTTCTTGTGCAGTTCTCCACGATACGTCAATTTCAAAGCATCGCCCGCCACAAATTCGAAGGGATGGAAGTATTTGTTGACCGTTTCAAAGTAAGGCAAAGGAGAACAGCGCCAGAAGAAGTCTGCTCACCTCTCGACTCATCTTCAAATGTGTCAATATGTATAAGCACATACCTGTGTATGGATATTCTGCTGTGCAGTAGTGTATAGTGATACATATACATGTATATACATGTGTATGTTTCGCTGTGCAATAGTTTATATTTATGTATGTACATACATATATGTTTCGCTTTGCAACAACATATAGAGAGGACCCTTATCACACGTGTACTAGGAGGCAGAAGGTGGTGCCAGGAAACTATTGTAAGCATGTCTACAGCTTCAGCAATACACACATATATATATATATATATATGAATGCATTCATATATATATGTATATATGTTCTTAGCTGTCCAAGAGTAAATTGACTACGTAGTCTCTGTGTGCACCGTTGTCAGTGAATCTATCTGCGACTCTCTGCGGATTCTGTTTATTTACTTACGAACTCCCACATTTGCATGTTACAAGGAGAAAGATTTCTTGTGGAGGAGCAAAAAAAGAGATTTGTCCTGCAAACTTGAATATACGTGTATCCGCACATCTATAAAAGTTATCCATCTATTTCATTGTCGCTACGTATCCAACAGCATATTCAAGTTGTGGACATTTGCCTCGGACATTTGCCTCTCTATGTCCACGTGTGTACATTTGCATGCGAAGTAGAACGGCCTGGGCAAACGAACACACGTACATACAAACGCAACCACGCCAATATCTCCGTGGTCCTCTCTTTTCTATCTCTCTGTCTCGCTTTATGCAAGTCTTCGAATATAGGCGCACTCTTTACTTCTATATATCTATATGTATATATATAGCTATATCTATCTATCTATCTATCTATCTACTTATCTATCTATCTATAAATATATGTATACACATATATATATATATATGTTCATTCTTGTGTGCTTGTTCGATCAAGTAGCTTCTTCTCTGTGGTCGCTCTAGTAAACATAGGTGCCTTTTTGTATTTCTATATATCTATGTGTAGATGTAGCTGTATCTATCTGTCCCTCTAATTACAAATATATACATATATATATATATATATGTAGCCTCGCTTGGTCGACCACACAGACTCTTCGCTATGATCGCAGTTGTGGGTATAGCTGCCCTTCTCTATTTCCATATATATCCATATGTATACCTATATCTATCTATCTCTTTTAGTACAAATATATGTATATATAGCTGCGCTTCGTCGATCGCGTAGATTCTTCTACACGGTCGCCGTGGTTGACGTCCCGCGGAGCCTCGAGGAAGTAGTAAGACTGAAAAATGAAGGTTTTTAACTTCCTTACCAGGTTCTCTTCTACACATATACAAACATGAACATGCATATGTATAAGCTGATTGTATCCATGTATATATATACATATATGTATGCATATATATATGTATATAATGTACATTTAGTGTATTTATATGTATATATACTTAATGTGTATAAATATGTGATGTATGTATATACATGTAAACTGGTATATATACATATATATATATATAAGTATTTATATGTATATAACATATGTATATATATATATATATTGTGTGTGTGTGTGAATATATACGTCTATGTAATCTATGTATATATGTATACGTATCCATCTCTCTCTATATACGTATATATGTATAGATATGTACATATATGCGTGTGAGATTGGGATCGCAGCAAATTTTGGGAGAACTTCGATCGAAGCGGCATGACATGTTGGATTTCCAAAATAATCGTTTTGACAGAGATTTTGTTGAATTTACCGTCCGGGTGGCTGACCTTGAAGCAGCTCTGCAACCTTTTATCAACCAAGTGAGTTCTTCATTCTTCCACATACCCCGTTCTCTTCTGGACGTCACTCTCTACCCACATGTATATATATATATTTATATATCCGTCGATATTCCTGTACACGTATATAAGTGTAAGGATGGATCGGTGGGGACATCTTCTTGTGACAGTTTTTAAACTTCGAGAATTCTGCCCTTCTGCAATTAAAGACCAACGTGGACGTCCTCGTCAGCTGCTGATGTATATACATATATATATACGTATCCTTCTGTATCTATGTAGACATATATATATATATATATTATCTGCCTCCATACGTACACATTTGTGAGTCCACGTACACGTACACGTACACGTACACACACACACACACTAGGACAGTGTTAATATTTACGTATCTGTACGTGTGTCCATATATATATATGTATATCTGCATATGCCATATATATATATACATACACACACTTTCATATACGCCTATACATATATATCTATATATATATATATATATGCGTGTGTCGATGCTGATACTCACGTAGATAGTGTCTATATCTACATACGTGTACGTGTATATATCCATATATATATATATATCTATATCTATATATATATATCTCTATATATATACAGGTGGTGATATGTGTATGTGTGAAGAGGGTATATATATCTACGTATCTTCACGTACGTCTACATATGTATACATCTACATATATATACACACACACACAGTCATGTATACATACCTAGCCTTTTTATTTGTACATCTATTTATAAGCATACACCTACCCAAGTGTAGATATCTAAACCCGTCTACCTATCAACCTATCAAGCTACCTCTCTCTATCTCTACATATATATATATATGTATGATTCTGTGTGCCCGTGAACATATGAGTATAGTAGATATGTAGCGAGCATTTGTAGGGGCTTTGAGCAACGAAGGAAGCCCGCCTGTGTATCTAACGGCAGAATGTCATACGCATACAGCCTTCTCTATGCGTGGGTGCATTTCTGAGAACTTTCGTTTTTCTGCAGCTCTTCTCTTCTCTCTGTGTCTCTCTCTGTCTCCTTCTCATCCGTCTCTCCCTCCATTTGGCCCTCCGTGTCTCCCTCTATTTGGCCCTCCGTGTCTCCCTCTGACCCTCCGTGTCTCCCTCTATTTGGCCCTCCGTGTCTCCCTCTATTTGACCCTCCGTGTCTCCCTTTCTCTTTCTCTCTTGTTCCTCAACACGTTTCTGCATGCGTCTCTGCGAACAACGACAGGCTTCATTTTTTGATATATAGATACGTGTGTGAGCAAAGGCTTCTACGCAGGTGCTGCTCTTTAATTCTCTGTCTGCTTCTCCACGTAAAGTGCTCTTATGTATTACTATCTATTTTCCTACTTGTATTTTCTTGTGTCACACATGTGTATATGTATGGGATGTCCACACCTGTGTTGCGTCCATCGACGTGTCCCTGTAGAAATTCCGTCACGCCTACTCTCTGTGCGACAACTTATACACCTACACATACATATATACATACAGTGGCGCTACAGAAAGTCATTTCATATATGTATATAGGCGTATATATCGTTGTATGTATATACCTCCACGTTTATATACCAACGTATATGCACCTGTACAACACACACAGACGCCATGACGCTACAGCAGATAATTTTATCTATGTATGTATATGTGCATCTGTACGTGTATGTATCCCAACATATATGTACATATATGTATATATCTGTCTTTTGCCTTTCTTCCCCTTCTCTCTCTGTCTCTCCGTCTCCATCTCTCTCTCGGTTTGAACCCTCCGGAACAAAAGACTTCCTTTCTTTGACTTTCCGTGCAGTCCTTCGAGTCAACGCCTTCCATTGATAGCTCGTTAAAGCTACTGAAGAAGTTTCAATCGATCGTCCACAGCGAAAATCTGAAAAGTGAACTGAAGAATAAAATCACTGTTATCTTCCACAAGTACGGCTGGGAGCTTCAACAGGTACAACAACACTCTTTCAACCTCTCCTTTTCTCCTCTCCCTTAGCACATATATGTATATATATGTACTCTCCTCCTGTCTCTCTATACACATATATATACATGCAAACTGTTGTAAGTATATGCGTTTTTTACATAGGTGCATATATGTATATACAATGTTGGAGTCTCGTCCCTCTCTGTATATATATATATATATATATATATGCGCGTACTTTTTAGTGTGTGTATGGTTTCTTGCATATGTACGGGTACGCGTGCACAACGTACACGTCGCTGTATAAGTCATTAGTAGCCTCCACAGGTCTGTCAAGGAGCTGCAGGAAGAGGCGGTTCTCTGTTTTCCCCTTCCTTTGTCATTTTCTCTTCTGATCCTCTCTTCGCGTACGTGTCTGCCCCTATTGCTGCAGCTACACATCCACACACAGGCGTCTCTCGCTGTCTACTTATATGCTTGCCTGTCAATCTCTACTTCTATTCACTTATCCGTAGGTAATGATACGCTCACTTGGCGAAGCAGAAATATATGATATATATATATGTGTATGGATATAATTGTGTATACGCTTGTCTCTTTGCCTACCTGCGTCAATTTCTGGACTTCTGTCTATACCTGTCTGTCTGTCTGTATGGGCTTTCACACAATTTTGTAGAATTAGGATTTAGTATTTCGTGTATATGATTGCCTATACATCTGCGTGAATGTCTAGAATTTTGGCAATGTCTCCACCTACAAGATTGTCTCTACGTCTCTCTATATCTCTCTAGCTATCGATTCGCACACGACGCCCTCCACACACACCTCAATTTAATGTGTACAGATGGATCCACACCCACATATATACATATATGTTATATATATAACTTACGCATATACCCATGTATAAACATATTTTTTCATATATACATATATACGTATATACACACGCGTGCACAGAGGAAGCTACCCTCACTGCAGACACGTACACACATTTATCGCATATACATGTATACGTATATATATAAATATATACAGATATACATGTATATACATATACATATATATATTCACATGCGCGCAGACACATACGTGCACAGATGGAGCAGTACCCATATATATATATATATATATATGTATAACCCACGCTCACGCATTTATATATATATATATATACACGTATATGTATACATATATATATTTGCATATGTATATATATATATAAAATTATACGTGTGTAGTTGGGGCTATGCTCACACACAAACATACATTTATATAACGCATACATTTATATATATATATATATGTGAAGATAGACTAATAGATACACACAGATGTTCACGTGTACTGAGGAAGATATTCCCACATATATGCATACGTACATTCACACATATATACACGTATATATAATACACATATATACTTCACGCGTATACACATATATATATATATATATGTATATATATACGTATATGCTTCTACAGGTGTAGGTATACACACATATCTCTACACATATATGTGTACATGCGTAGAAACACATGTGAACTAATTTGCGTATGTATGTGTGTCTGTTTCCCTCTCTATTTGTGATACGCGTATGCGAACGCGGGGATGTGAAAATGCTGTGCAACAGACCTTGGCATAGATAGAAGGAAGTCGTCGACTTTCCTAGTTTGTACATCTCCCAACTTCTGGGGTGCACGGGTGAATTCGACCGAACGGAGAACTGTGTAGGTGTGCGTTGGCACCTGCCGCGGTGTCTACTTTTGCGTCCACCCTTTCGTGAGAAAATTCTGTGCAGGCAGGTACAGAGGTAAGATTGTCTTCTTCGTCGAGTCAGTCTCCCAAATATATGCACGCATATAAATGTGGAGGGCACAACGGATAACAGAGACAGAGAGGACGTTGTCCGTTTGTGTGTGGGGCAGAATATACGTCTTGCTCACAAACATACGGCAGACGCATAGGAGTCCCGGTCTCCGTACAATGTCCACATACATATATAGAGAGAGGAGGAGGATAACCGGACCGGAAAGAAAGGGGGAGTTGTATGCTGCTGGTGTGTGTGAGAACATATATTCCCCACACAAAAATATGTGGAAGAGGCGGGCTCGTCCCAGTGTTCCTGTGTATCTGTATTATATCCGCAATTTCCTATTTCTGCAGGTTCAGGAACAGTACGAACGGCTGCGGGGCAATCCGCCGGTGGATCGCAACATGCCACCGGTGGCCGGGTGCATCCTCTGGGCCAGGCATCTGCTGAAGCGAATCGAAGTGCGACACAGAGACATAGAGAGACGGAAACGGAAAAAATGTGGAGTTTGCCTTCCTTAATCGCGGGATCTGAGAAATGCGTGTCCTTTCATGAAATACCTGCTTTGAGAGAGTCCTTTTTCATATCAGACAAGCCAACGAGTAACGCATACATACATATATACATGTATGGGCGAAAAAACTGATGTTTGCCTATGTCTCTTCCCCTCCACGGATTCGTGGACACGGACGTATAGACCTATACAAATGGACTTCCCAGTGTCTTTCTCTCTGTATGCTTTCCCTGCACGCAGAGGTGCAAGTAGACGTATACAAATATATACGCATGCATAGATATACTTGCGGACTCAAATTTTTGGCCCTAGAGAGAGAGATGTACACAGACATTGGCAAGTCTAATAAGTGCGGCACATCTCTGCCTACCTACACTCATAGATACGGGCACACACACATATTTTCATATATGCATTAATTTGCAAATCTACGTCTACATCTGTCTGCGTACAGACACAGACAATCCTACGACTTCTGTGTGTGTGTATATATATTTACATCTCTAGACGGTCACGAAGCTCCATAGACCTCTCCGCAGGCAACTATACATACTCTATACGGAAGTGGGGCAATTCGCGGGGATTTGTGTACGTCTGTCGAGCTAGGCTTATGCGTGTATCCCTCCTACATATTTATATGTGTACACACGTATATATATATATATGTACATGTATATACGCGCGCACATACACAGAGTCAAAACTGTCCCTTCAAGAAGAAGATCTTGACGCTCCGGCGCATCAGGTCTGCTCTCCAAGTTTCTTTGGCTAGCGCGTAATACTGTCCCACAAGACGAAAGGTGTTGTGTCGCTGTATATACTTATGCATATACATAAATATACGCTTTCCTTCTCAATAGATCTACAGGTGCATAGAGAGGCATGTCTGTGTGTGCACGGGAGTCTACAGATACATCTTTGTAATGGGTAAAGACTTGTATTTCTTTACATACACGTATATGCACCCACGTATACATGTATACACATACATGTGTACATGTATACATATGCATGTATATGTGTACATATATATATATATGCATATGTATGTCTGTATATATGTATGTGTGTTTCAATTTGCGTGCAAATTCATTTAGAGATAGGGAAGATGAACCAGGAAGCAGTTATTTACGTACTTTTTTCCTTCTGTATGTACATATGGCAAATACACGTCTACTTCTCTACTGCATGGGCCTGTGTGTGTGTGTATGCGTGCACGCAAGGACGCCTGTGTGTATAGCAGCTGTACACACATGCAAATGCATGCGCGCATGCACCTGCATTTAGCAAAAAGTGCTGCGACTCTATTTTTTCCTTGGCAGGAGCCCATGAAGATGTTCCAAGACCACCCCTTTGTCCTCAGCACGCGAGAAGCAAAGAAAACCATTCGACTCTACAACAAAGTTAGCTGCTTCGTTTCTTCTCCTCTCCTAGCGCACCTTCTTCACGTACCCCATATATATATATATAAGGAGACATAAGGATAGATGCGCAAGTGCATATATATACATATGTCTATATATAAGGAGATATAAGTATAGACGTACAAGTGCCAATCATTTACAAGTGTCCATGGGTATGGAGATGTGAGCGTCTCTTCACAACTCTCCATTTTTCTGTAGACATGTGAGTAGCTGCTTTTACATTCCTCTACACTGCGTGTATATCGATTCATGTACAAATTCAATATATAAGTATACATACATATAGATACATGTACATACATCCATATCTATCTATCTATCTATATATATATATATATATATATATTTGTGCACACGTATACGTGGGTGACCATATCTCTCTATCTCTTTATCTATCTGTCTACCTGTATATACATATGTATATATGAACACCTATGGGTACATACGTGTTCCTATATACGTATACATGTGTACGTGTCTACCTATATGTATATACATATGTGAGTGAACACGTATGTACGTGTACATATCTATATGTATAGAGAGTTACATCTGTAAATATGTAGACACAGGCCTGTGTCGTTGTAGACACTTATGTGTGTATAGATGGATAAACATTTGTGTACTCTTGTATCCTAACATATATGTACGTCCACCTTAGTTTTTCTTCTTTTCTGTCTCTTGTTCTCCGTCGTCTAGGCATCCTTGAACTTCTATTTAGAGACAGAGAGATACATATAAGCCCGTATTCCCCTACCACATACATATCTACATATTCAAGTAGTAGTGTCTACGCGTGGACAGATGAAGATCTATTTTACATATAAGGTCAGCCACAGGACCGCACATATGAATACTTGTACAATGCGGGCTTATAGATAGAAAAGCGAGACACGAATACACGCACACATGTATAAATACATGTAGCCTGAATACAGGCGGTAATATATGTGGGCGCGTGCAAGATAGTACATGCCCGTCGTATACACGGGAGGGTGTAGCACACACAAGCGAGACAGCACACATAAATATATATATATGTATATATATATATGTGCTTGTAGACAGCACACAGGTGGGTATTAATATACATGTGTGGGTACACGCGAAAAAACGCATGCACGCCGTATAGATAGGCGGGTCTACATGTACACAACCGAGACAACACATATATATATATATATGTAGGTAATTGCAGAGTGTATCAGGGGGGTCTCTCTTCTTCCCTGTCTTCTTTTCTCTCTCTATAGAAGCGAGAGTGGATAGGCCCACGCACACGCACATACACACACAGACATATACACACATATTTGTAGAAGTGACAACCGTCTCGTGGAGACTTGGGTGTCGAGTCTACTTCGTGGAGAGATGAGCAGTTTCTGGCCCCTACGCCTGCGGGGCAAAGGAAGCGCATGTGCTGGTGTGTCTTTATGAACCGTAACTCTTCCTCCTCCTGCTCCTTCTCGTCAGTCTTTCCTTTCCATAAAGATTTTTGTTGACAAGCAATGTAGTCTCTACTACATGTGGCGAGACTTCTTGCAGAGTGTCCCTTTCTTGCTGAATTTTTACTTCTTGCTGTTCCTGTGTCCCTGTTGCACACGGGGTACGTGCAGCTCTGTACAAATCCGCTGACTTCTCTGTATACCGAGGAATGATCAAGAATTCTAGCAGTTTTTCAAATGTTGTTAGTTACTCCATCTCACTCCCAATCGATCTCTGCAGCTTGATACAAATCCTTCTCCCTGTGTCCATATATATATATATATATATGCATATATACATATGTATGCACACACCCATATACACCTATACCCCTACTATATATATATATATATACATATATATGTGTACATGTACAGGAAGAAAGGAGTTGCTGGCTAGGTGTGGGTTGGCTGCAATGTTCTCCCTCTTTCTTCCTGTCTTCATGTGTGCATACACCTGTGTCCACACCAATACGCGTGTATACACGTATGCGTGTACATACGTGTACATATATATGTATGTGTACGTGTACAGGAAAAGAGAACTTGATGTTTTCGTGTGTGTAGACTGCAATTTTTTCTCTACCTGGCTACCCCCTTCTTCTTGCTCTCTTTGTTTCTCTCCTTATCCTCTGGTGTTTGCACGTGTGGTTGGTTGTGAGTGTGTATGGGGTGGTCTCCGTTTTCTCCCTAGGTGTCCGATAGACTTCCTGCCCTTTTCTGCTTGCATGTCATAACTGCTGTGCGCGTGGCTCGCGGGGCAGGTGGCGACGACTCTCGTGGAGTACGAAATTCGCTGGCACCAGCTGTGGAAGGAGTCGGTAGAAAGCAGTCGGTCGGGCCTGCAGGCCCCTGTTTTTCTTCGAAGCGCGACAACCGGCAAAATTTCTGTCAACTTCAGCAGCAACGTTGTTCAACTCATTCGTGAAGCCAAGGCGCTGGACAGACTTTGTCTCGAGCTCCCCGAAGATGCGAAAATTGTGCTTCTGCGTGAGAAAAAACTCAAGCGTCACTACGAGGACCTCGCCCATGTCCTTGTGGTAAGGAGAAGAGAAACGGGACAGATGCGACAGTCTACGAATGGGTCTGACGGCTAAAAGATAAACGAAGAAAGTCAAGAGAGACAGGCGGGGAGGCGCCACCCGCAGGACTTCGCAACTTGCGTTGGCGCCTCTGTAGACTGTTTTGTGTACTCGTCCGCAGCGTGAGGTAGACACAGCAGAAATACACACACCCATATGTATGAAGGTGGGCACGTTCACGCACCAGTACACGTGTACGCCTTCATCTATATACATATATATTGACAGCAGCAGTATGTATCTATCTATCTATATCTCTCTATAGATTTGCAGGAAAAGTACGGCAGTATCGCCATATATGCTTGCAGCTAGAGGATACACGTGTCTGTCTAAGTTATATAAGTTTACAGCAAGAATAGACTTGTGTCTCCACACATCTGTTTACAGCAGAAAACCTACACCTTTACAGCTCTATCCACAACAAGACTACGTGAGTCTTTCGACCAACTCACAGCAAAGAAAACGACCTTTTTTTCGCTCTCTGTGTCTCTCTAAGTCAGTCACACACGCGGTCACTCTCATTCTCCCTCTCACAGCCCCCCCCCATATATTCACTTTCTCTATCCCTCTCTGTTACAACTTGCGACTCCCTCTCACGTACACTCTCCGTCATTCTCCCTGTCCCGCTTTCTTTCACTCTTCCCCTCTGACCCTCCCCGGAGTCACACACATACACACACATACGCGTGTCCACCCGTTCGTGCTCACGCGCACACCCACATATATTTTCTCCCACATTGGCTCCTTCCCTCTATTTCCCTCACATCTTTCCTTTCTCTCTCTCTGTCGCGAACTCTCTCACCCATACATACAACCACACGCAGAACATCCGTTTCCTCGCACATCCTCACTCTTCTCTCTCTTTTCCCGCCTTGACACTCGTCTTTTCTGTCTCTCTGTGTGTCTCGTCCTCCGTCTCTTTCTTTCAGCCACAAAAAAACCACATGTGCAACACACACACACACACACACACACACTACTCATCAACTCTCTCGCTCTCACATTTCCTATCTGTCTCTCTGTCTCATACAGAGTGGCACTCACTTTCTCCCACTTGTCTCCCTCGTCTTCGCACACGGTCACAGTCATGACACACACACACACACACAGAAGTTCTGCTCAAAGTTTCACTCGCAGTCTCTTCCTCTGCCAAGCCAACTCGTTGTCTCATCCTCACGCACTAGATGTCAGTGACTCACTTGCTCACACATAATCTCCTTCTCCCTCTCATTTCCTCTCTCTCTCTCTGTGTTCCTCACCTTCTTTTTGCCGCCTCTGTACTTCCTCTCACTCTCGCACTCGTTCTCTCTCTGTTACCCACATTTCCGCGCACATTTATTTGCACAAACTTCCACTTTCGTTCTCTCTCTACTACTTGCGTTCTCGCTCACCCCTTTCCACACACCCACACACAAAATATTTCCACGCGAGCTCCCTCTCTTTCTCATTTACTCGCCCTCTCACCCGCACTCCCACTTTCATCCTTTCTCTTTTTCTCGTTTTCGCCCGCACTGACACTTTCTCGCTGTCTATCTCTTTCTCACGCGTTTACTCATTTTCTCTCACCCACAGACCGTCACAATCTCTCACACACATCATTTACGCTCATTTCCTCCTCTTCACAGCTGCACTCTTTGCCCTGCACGCTCTCCCTCTTTGTCTCTCTCTCTCTCTCGCCCCTACTCAGAGTCTCGCACATATTTGTCACAGTCCCTCCTGCTGCGCACGCACTTTCACCCACAAACTGTGACACACTAAGACGGCCAGACTTTTGTCTCTGTCTCTGTCTGTCTCTCGCACACACACACATATACTTCCCGTCTCTTCCACATACACATATACACACACACCCACACTTGCGCACTTTTTCCCCTATACTGACACAACGACAGTCTCTCTCTTTCTCTCTCTTTCACCCACGCAGTCGCAGACACTTTCTCTCTCTCTTCTCCCACACTGTTGTAGGGTCTCTTTTAGTTTTTTGACACTTTTACTAAAACACGCACTTTCTCCAAAGTGAGTCTTGTTCTGACTCTTACTCACTGACACACTCGCTCTCTCTTTCTCTCACCCGTACGCGGTCACAAATGCGCAGATACTACACCTATTTTCCCACATATATACACAGACACGCACACACTTTTCCCCACCCTGACACCTGACAACGACTCTCTCTTTTTCTCTCTCTCGCCGACCCAGACAGTCACCGCTAGAACACACGTTTCCTCACCCTCCGACTCTCAAACACACACGCACACACACACTTTCCCTCATAGTGACACTCTCGTACTTTCGTTTTTTCTCCAGCTGACACACTGTCTCTTTCTCTTTCCCCACGCCGTCACCGACGCACACATTTGGTCATATTCTCCGTCACACGTACGCCGTTTTGCTCGCACACAATCTCACGTTCTTCTTCTATCTCACCCACACTGACACTCACTTTCTCACTATCGCCCTGGGACGGCCCTTTTTTTTCACCATCCTTCTCACACAGACAGCCCCACATAGTGACACGCACGTTTACACACTTTCAACACACGTGTTGACACTTTCAACGACGAATGTCTACTCGCAATCTCCCCACCGACACAAACGCTTTTACCGATATACGCACCCACACAATTCTTCACCCTAATGACCACATTCTCACACTCTTATTCTCCGTTTCATCCACACACACTCACACTGACACACACACACACACACACACACTCGCACTTTCTCCTTCTCTTCCTCTCAGCCATACTGACAGTCTCGCGCATTCACTCACGGTCCCTCCTACTCACACGTACACTTTTTCTCAAACTGACACACACTCTCCTTTTCACGATTATATACGTAGTCCCACTCATATGCTCAAAGTGCTTTCCCTCCTCACACACACGCAGAGATTGTGACCCTCACTGACACCTTGGCCTTGTCTCGCTCTCGCCCACACAGAGTCACAGCCACACACATTTACTCACATACTCTTACTTAGACACTTTCGCCCATACTGACACGCCCACACACACTTTCTCTCTCTTACCGACGCTGCCTGTCTCACATGCTTTCTACAGTTTCTCCTACTCACCCACACACATACACACACTCACACACCTTATTCTGCAGAGACTGACACCGTGACACTCTCACTCTCTCTGTCTCCGTCTCGCTCATCCTCAGAGTTTCACACATTTACGCACACTCTTACTCGCACGATTTCGCACACACAGACACTTGTTCTCCCTCTCTCACCCATATTCAGAGTTTCAGTATTTTTTGCAGTCCCTTCTACCCACACGCACCTTCCCGCCCAGTAACGCTCTCTCTTGGTCTCTCACCCATACAGTTCCAGACGCTCACATCTATTTGCTCACAGTCCCTCCTCCTCACACAGAGACACAAATTTTTCCCCGTACTGACAAGGACACTTCCTCTGTCTCTCTCTCTGTCTCATCCGTACACAAAGACTCGCGCACGTCTACTAACAGTCCCTCCTACTGACACACACACACACACACACACACACACAATATCCCCCACACTGACTTACTGACACGTCCACTTTGTCTCTCTAACTTGTGCTCAAAGTCTTTCACAAACTTATTCACAGTTTCTCCTCCTCCTCCTCACACACACGCACGCATACGCTTTCGGCCCCACGCTGACACTAACTCACCGTGACTCACTCTCACACGCACATTTCCTCTTCCACCTACACGTGTCTACCATTGGGGAAGGATAGAGACGCGTGTAGCAGGAGAGAAGAGCAGACCCGCCTTCCTAGTGGCGCACACACGTATATGGACGGGAGGGTGATGTATCTGTTTCGTGGGGGGGAAGGAGGGAAACAGGGTAGACCTACTTGCTGAAGCACACGGAGTGAGTGTTCGTTTCTTCTTTTTGCTGTTGTTGTTGCTGCTGGTTCCGCTGTTGTAGGAGTATAGAAGGATTACCTCAGCGGTTCGACCGATCACCGCAGCGCTGCTGCAGCCCCACTTGAACAGCGTCGAGGCAGTTCTGCAGCCCGGAACTGCGACAGTCACCTGGTCTTCTATGAATATCGACTCTTACTTGCAAAACGTCTATGCGTGCCTCACGAGGCTCGAGCAACTTGTTATCACCGTCAACGATATAGTGGAAAATCGAATTGATAACAACCTCCAGGTGCGCTGTCCCCTCTTCACGCTCAAGCGCCACAGATATCATACGTAAATATATTTGTAACTCTCTACATGTATGTTAACGAGGGGTATGCGTGAGAAACTTCTCCACACACGTATATAGACACATTTTATATACAAGTGTATAGATACACATTTATATACATATTTATATATATGAGTGAATGAGTGTATGCACGAGATATTTCTCGTATACGTATATGTGCACATTTGTGTACATATGTTATTTGTATACGTATAAATCATAGAGGTTATGCGTGCGATACTTCTTTACATACGTGTATATATATATAAATAGACATATATATATATATATATATCAGTGAGGATCTCCACGTGAAATTCCTCAATGCATATATGTATGCAAATGTATATATATGTGTAAAGGTGACTACAGACACGAATGGAAGACTTTTTATATGTATATTTATATACATGTATGCAGACGTATACATGCAGAT
Organism: Sarcocystis neurona; assembly: GCA_000727475.1. NCBI lineage: Eukaryota > Apicomplexa > Conoidasida > Eucoccidiorida > Sarcocystidae > Sarcocystis > Sarcocystis neurona. Next base: position 334,634 of record KL647301.1, on the reverse strand, counting down.
ATGCCGATAACGATATGTGCGGAAGTCTTTTTATTTCTACGTGTATATATAGATACACATATATGCATATATATATGTGCCAATAAATATGTATGTGTACGTATACATGTATATACATATATATGCACATATGTCGGTATGGATAGGCGCAGGGGACGTCTTCTGTCCCTCTCTCTCTCCCTTTGTGTTTGTACTTTTCATGTGTCCGTTTCCTCTTCTTTTACTCGAGTGACGTTCAGGTATACTATGAAAAGTCCCCATTTTCCTTCCGCCTCTTCCTCTCTTTCTCCCCAGCAGTCTCCATATCTCGCTCTGTAGAGGTGTCCAGCGCACCCGTGGCTAGCAACACATATGCATACACATATGAAAATATGATGGGAATATGTATACGTTCACGGCAAGTATACAGACTAGTGCAGATGTAGACGGCTAGCTATTTATATAAGAAATATGTGTATAGATCTCTGCTTCACTTGACGTTTCAGCAGCCCGGGCACGGGTATAACTATCCCACACCCCTGGATGCAAACATACATGCGTGTATCCATATTTTTCTCTACTATGGATAGAAATGCATATATATATATATACACATGTATATATGTGTATACAAGTTCACGCATTCATATATATATATATGTATATGTACGAGCCCCCTGCAGCCCTCTGCTGTGTACATGACTTTTTACACTTGTATAACTACACGTTTACGTATATGTGTATACACACACATATATGTATGTTCATGTGTGTGTACTTATTCGGACGGAGAGATAATAGACATGCACATATACACACGTTACACATGTATATATATATATATAAAGATAGAGGGATATAGATATCTGTACACCCATTTACGTTTATTTATATACACAAATCAATCTGTGTATAAAAGGGACATCCTTCTCATTTTCCCTTCTTTGGCCGAAGGAGGAAAGCAGAGACTTTCTCGTCGTGAAAATGTTCCAGCGCATGCATGTATTATCTTAGCCTTTAAACAACTCTCATTTTCCTCGCGTGAACGCATGCAAGACGCAGCCGTCACCACCTCGCAAGGACACCGGGTCTTTTTCTTTGCATGCGCGCATCCAGGAGTGCAGCAATTCGCACGCAGGTGGCTGACTCTTCCGCCTAACAATGACACGTCAATGTAAACTCTCAAAAAACATCTCTATCGGGATTTTCTCTCTTCAAAAGAATACTTCTCTTTGAAAGATACTACACAGAAAAATTTAATTTTAGCCCCTAGTGCGTACAGCTACTACTTCTACATATACGATCCCTACTTTCACCGTATACTGCTCCTACGACTATTACTACTACTACTACGACTACTCCTATCAGTTACTACATACACTGTCACTAAACATATTACCTCTCCCACCATTACAACTCCTGCTAGCACCACTACGACTACTGCTACATATAGTGTCACTACATCTATTACCACCACTACTACTACTACTATTACTAGTGCTACTACCGCTACTACATGTACTGTCACTGCATATCCTCTTCCTCCTCGTACTACCACGACATACTGTCACCACATGCACTACTACTACTACTAGTACGTATACTAGCACTACATGTACCACTACTACTAGTACTACCAGTACTACTACTCCTACTACTACATATACTAGGACTACATGTACCACTACTACTACTACATATACTAGGACTAGATGTACCACCACTAGTAGTAGTAGTAGTACTACTACTACTACTAGTACGTATACTAGCACTACATGTACCACTACTACTAGTACTACCAGTACTACTACTCCTACTACTACATATACTAGGACTGCATGTACCACTACTACTACTACTACATATACTAGGACTAGATGTACCACCACTAGTAGTAGTAGTACTACTACTACCACTACCGGTACTACTACTACTACTACTTCTACCACATATACTGTGACTATATGTACCACCACTAGTAGTAGTCGTGGTAGAACTACTACTACTACTACTATTACTACTATTTGTACTACAAACATTATTCCTGCTGTTACAACTAGTTCTAGTTCCACTACTGCTACTGTTACTACTACTAAATATACTACCACTACATGTTCTCCTGCTGTTGGAACTCCTACTGCTACTACTACTGCTGCTCTGACTCCTGTCACTCCATATACTACCAACGCATATATTGCTGTACTGCTGATACTACTATCACCAATACTACTATTAATTCTCCTACAACTGCAGCTCCTACTTCAGCCCTGCTGGTGGGTGGGTGTTACGTGTGGTTGCTGCTGCGACGCGTCAGTCTCTGTCGAACGTGCCGCTGATAGACCTGCCGAAGGCAGGGGTGCTGACGTCTCTCAGCAGCTTCGTCGACCAGCAGAAGAATTACGTGAAGAAAACTGCTGCGAGACTCGACGCGCGGTCGACGGAGGTGGAGAACGCCGTCCACGACCTTGTCAAAACGATCCTCGCCAGTTCTCTTGAAAAAGGCATCGCGGTACGGGGGAAAATCCATCCCACGTCTCTGTCTGTGTGTGTGTGTGTGTCCCCGTCCGTCTCCCTGTCCCCCTGTCTATGTGTCTCTGCATGAAGAGGAGACGCCGCAGCCACGCAGCCGCTTCTCTCTACACACGTCTCCCCGCTACTTACCTCGGAGAAAATAGCCCTGCGACAAAACACGAAGAAGGCCAGTCTTTCTTCTGGAGACGTGGTCTGTGTATCTCTGTTAATGACGAACCCCCAAAATAGAAAGACAGTCTCTTCGCTTCTGCCAGTCTCTCCCTCTATCTCCACGCGTGTGTACGTGTGTGACCGTATACATCCTCTACACCTCTTTTCCATCCTTGCGCATACATGTATATATACACACACTTCACGTATACATATACGCGTGTGTCTATGCAGATGTACAGACATTTATACACAGATGTGTTGCACAAATGTATGTGTATGTACACTGTCCGTATATGTCCGTTGCAGACATATACACGTACATGTGTAGAAGTACGGGCACCTCTCTACAGAATGTTTACTGCGAAGCTCTGCGTATACTGCACGTATATCGCGGGATACGATCCCCTACACAGAAATAGGTACACGCCGTTACGAAATTCTGCCCGTCTCCCTCTCTCTGTCTCCGTGTCCGTGTCTCCCTGTCTCTGTCCCCATGTCTCCGTCCCCTGTCTCCCCGTCTCCCTGTCTCCCCGTCTCCCTGTCTCCCCGTCTCCCCGTCTCCCTTCCTCTCTGTCTCTGGGTCTGTGTTTGTATTTCTCTGGCTGCCAAGAAGGGGAAACGCACGTCTGCAAAGCAAGAAAGTTAGTAGAGTCTTTCTTCTGGGGAGGGGGTGCTCGTCACTCCGGCGTCTCCTCTTCTGCGCACGCGGGATGGAGAAGTTGAGGAGAGTTGAGGGAAGGGACGTGCGTGCAGCTGCTTTGCAGACGTGGATGGAGAGACTGCAGGCCACGTCGTCGAAGGTCTGCGTCTCGCCGCCCACCTGTCTCTCTGTTGACAAACGCATGCGAAAATGGGGCCCCCCACCGTTGTCTACACTTGCAGACCTTTCTTTCATCTTTCCTCCCCCTGTTCGTCCCTCTCCCTTGCGAATCTCTCGCTCTGTCGACAAAAATGAGAACTTTCACCGTTGCCTACTCTTGCAGATGCGTCTCCCTTTCCGTCTCTCTTCAGCCCCTTCGCTCTCGCCGTCTCTCCCCCACTTTTCCCCTCTTTTTTTGCTTGCCGTCACTCGCTTTCCTGCGTACTCACAGATCTACGCAGGGGGGGGGATACACAGACATTTGTAGCGAAGCTTCTTCTGCGTAGAGACCCCCCCCCCCCAGCATACATGGGTTCGTAGTAGATACACAGAGATCTACGCAGAGAGGAGGCCCCTAGCCCTTGTGCCCACACAAAGGCACGCGCTAGAAGAGCGCGTGGGTGTGCGTACTTGTGAAGAAAAGATGTTTACTTGGCTGGGGCTCGATATCTTCTTGCTGCCGCTGTCAAGAAGACAAGGGGCAGGGAGAGAGGAGGAGAAGAAAGAGGGGAGGAACAGCGGCGCAGGGTGAACGCATAAGAAGCAAAAAACCCCACCGTCACATCCGCATGCACGAAAGTCTACTGCAGCTGCGTGTACACATGTCAAGCAAGACTTACGTCCAAATATACGAAACCAAAGTAAAGTCCTCCTCCGCAGCACTGCCATTCACATATATCTCTCTTTATGTACGTGTACATATACGTACACACATGTATATCGGTCGGCGTAGTCACACTTGTTGAGTACGTGCATATGTAAATATATATATGTGTATGCGTGTATGTGTATTTACTGTAAGGCTGCGAGTTGATGTGTATGCGTAGGTGGGTAGCAGTATTTCTGCATGAGGCAGAGCTGCAGAAAAGTGCTCCCATAACGAAGCACGAAAATGTACCGAGGCCAACAACGTGCACAGCATCTTGTTCCACGTGCACAGGTCTACATGTAGATATGTATGTATGTATGTACGTATGTATGTATTGTGTGTATGTACGTATGTATGTGTGCATGTGTAGGTGCATACATTTATAGGTGTGCATGTATATATGTATATATGTATATTTATGTGAGTATGTACGTGTGTATGTATATGTATGTATATGTACATATATATGTGTGTGTATGTGTGTGTCTGCTAACTTTCAAATATTCCTCCGAGTGATAAAGGGTTGTCCACGCTAGCTGCTGCTGCTGCTTCTTTTTCCTTCGGTGGGGGAGCGGGTGCTGCTGCAGTGAGTAGAGTACAGACACCTGTTGCTTCACCCGGCGGCCCTGGTGCAGTGCAGAGAAGAAGAAGCCACCAGTACTTCCAAGAAGCCACCATTTCTTCTCTATCGCGCACAAGTATTCAACAGGCAATTGACGGGCAACGTCTAACTTCCCTACGTATTGGACCACTTGACGTATTTGCATGCGGACTCGCAGCAGCACCTCTGCCTGGGGAAAAACAACGACCCAGCCGTCGCATGCGGGACACGTGTATTGTGGACGGCATTGCACTTCCTTAGTTCGAATCTTCTCCTCGCATGTGGACACTGCTGGCGTGACGCGTTGCATGCAGCCGGTCAAGGAAGAAGATATCGTTGAAATGAAGGCCCAGTACAAATGGAACTTGTACACGGCGCTGCTCAAGGCGACGAAGTCCTCTCTCTTCTCTCTCAAGCAGAGACTGCAAGCCAAGCATTTTCCGGGAGAAGGTGCGGCTGCTGCAGCCATCTCTTCCACCAAATACGTCCCTTTCAAATTCTCTTCAAACGTCTACCCGTAGCCACATGTTTGTATATGTGTGTTCCCTATTACGTACACACACACACAACTGAATGTCCGAGTTTCTTCCCCTCCTTTTCTCTCTGTTTTCTCATATATATATCTACACACATGTGTGTCTCACAACGTGTGTCTCTCTATCTATGTGTAACGCTATCTTTACATATATACATCTATATACGTAGCTGTCTATACGTTGATCTCTCCACATATATTCATCGCTCTCTCTATATATTCATGTATGTAGAAATTGACTTTGTTGAGGTTTGCTGAGATTGGTGAAACACACACGCGCCTGGAATATGCGTGGTCGTCTCATACGGACGGTCACAAGAACACGTGGATCTCTCAGTTCACTTTTCTGCTTCTCTACTTTTCTGTCTACCTCTTCCTTTTTGCGTACACGTCTCTGTACAAGATTTAGTCCACAAGTGTATGCAAGGCATACTGGCGTTCGTTTACTACTCGTGTGTATACACACACGCACATATATATCTTAAAGCCTACAAAACAGCTATATATGTACACGTCTATGTGTCTGCATGCATGTATTTCTGTGGTTGCCCCTGTATATCTGCAGAAAAGACGACCCACGTACATATAGAGTTCCCGCCTGGAGGGAGAGACCAGCCTACACATGTGTATGTATGGACACGTGTGTGTGTGTGGGGAGGCGGAGATGAAGGAGGAGGAGGAGGCGAACACATTGAGAGATATTTGTAGACACTGCACAGGTTCTGCCCACGTCTGGCTGCCTGAGAAGGGACGGGTTCATGAATATATGGAAGTCCACACGAAGAAGTAAAAGCCGGCTTTCCTCTGTAAACGCAGACATCCATGTGTTTGTGGTTCTTCTCCTTCACAATCGTTGCTGCATGCTTCTCTGTGTATTTCTGTGAGCGTTGCTTCCTGTGACACAGCGGAGAACGTAGAGGAAATTTCTGCTTGAAGTGTATTCGGATTCACTTCTTTTAAGAGGGAAAAGCGTCTCTGTGTCGCGGGCAGTGCAGACGTATTCAGCAGCCAGGAGCCCTCCTCTCTGTCCCATTCCTCGCTTCTCTACGCCTCCGTATCTGTGTTTATACACAGATATACCGCGTACATACGTATGTATGTAATTTAGTCACACGTAGAAATATATGTATATACGCACCTATGCACATATTGGGCATATCTGTAGACATAAATGCATGTTCATATATGTATACACTCCGTGCACACATATGCAAAAATATATGCAAACACATATATATACGTAGTGTTCACACATGTAGAAGTGTACGTATATACATATACATGCATACGTGTATATAAAACCTTGCATACAGGTGTGTCCTATATATATATACACTTATAATGCAGACACATGTAGAAATACACGCATATGTATATACACATTTATATATATGATTTTGTATAAGGGTATAACATTTTCGATACATTGGGTTTTAGAAGGTCGCTTCACTTCATACATAGACATATTTCTATCAGCAAAAGTACACACGTTTCTATGTCTATACATATACATATATATATATATATATATATATGTATATGTATATTTTCCTCCGTACGACTCTCTCTCTCTCTATATATATATATGTGGAGTACATATGTATATATATATATATATGTATTTTCATCCGTATCAGGCTATACATGTATATGTATATATCTTCAGTTGTACAAAGTAGTATGTATGTGTGGAGTTACACACGCCTATACATACAGAATAGACGCATGCGCACTTGCATGCATGCGTCTGTACGTAGATACGTACATCGATCAAAATATACGTGTGCACCGCAAATCTATCATAGACGCATTTATATATATACTCGAATAAATGTATCACAGATGCCTCTTTATATACCGCAGGATGCGTACCTGGTTTGCTTCACCTTCCCAGGTCACAGACGCATACGTACATATTTGTATATGCACACAAGTGTATCTGTATATATAGTGCCCCAGGGCAATACCTTCTTCACACAGCCAAATATATAAGTTTACGTAGAGACGTACAGATACTTGCGTCCATACAAGACATATAGATGTATGTGTGTGGTTAGGTGGATGTCTACAAAGAAGTATACACGAATAAAGACTTAGACACGCCTTTCTGCGTGTGTGTGTGTGTGTGTCTTTCTTGACGTCAAAACTCTTTCAAGTGAAAAGTGGCCGGTTCTGTTCTCTCTTGCGCTCCTCTCCTTCGTCGCTGCAGAAGAACGGGCATCTCCGTTCTTCGAAGTGGAGTTGCAGCTGGACGGAACCGGGGTGCGTCTGCAGCCGTCTATGGAGGAAATTAAAGGGGCGATAAATCAGTCGGCCCTGGCCATTTTGAATTGCTCGAGAGAAATCAAGCCGTGGGATATCCACGTGTGGAAGAGTCCTTCCTCGTCCGCTGGGTCTGCCTCAGCAGCGGCAGCAGGAGCTGCAGCAGGACCTGCGGGAGAGGGCGGCGAGCCGGGCGGGGGGGGGGCTGCTGCAGCTGCTTCAGCTGCCGAGAAGAGTTTCCACGGCCGCGTTGCCGAGGACAAAGAAATTTTGAAAGTGCTTCTTCTGCTCACCGGGTCAATCCAAAACACCAACGACGAAGTAAAAGAATACATTCGCAAGTTTGACGTAAGCAGTTCTTGCTCAACCAACACAGCAGCACTCTCGACAGCAGCACTCTCGACTTTCTCCCTCTATCTTCTCTTTCGCGCCCCATAATAATATATATATATATATGTATATATTCACGTACATATATATGTGGGTCATGTGCATGCTCTGTCCTTCTCTGTGTCTGTGTGTGTGCGTGTGTCTATATATATATATATGCATGGACATGTATGTATGCATGTATGTATGTATATTCACATATATATATATATATATGGGTTATGTGCAAGCTCTGTCCTTCTCTGTGTGTGTGTGTCTCTATCTATCTATCTACCTATCTATCTATATATATGTATATGTATGTATGGACATATATGTATGTATGTATCTCTCTCTATACACATATATATATGTATATATTCACGAGTACATGTGGATAGAAATGTGTTCTCCTCTCTCTGTGTCTTCCTCTCCCTGGACATCTCCCCTTCAATCTCCCCGTTTTTCCGTCTTTCTCTCTGTGTCTCTCTCTCGCCGTCTCTCTCCTTCTCCCTCTCTTCCACTTTCTTGCTGTTTGCCCTTCCCTGTGTCTCTCTGTTCTTCTCTATCTCGCGGCCCTGCCCTATCTCATTCTGTCTCTCTATATTTCTCTCTCTTGACATATTTGCCCTTCCCTATCTCTGTCTCGCGGCCCTGCTCTACCTCACTCTGTTTTTCTGTCAGTCTGTCTGTCTGTCTTTTGGTATTTGCCTTTCTGTGTGTCTCTCTGCCTTTCTCTCGCTATCTTATGCTGCCTTTTCTTCCCTTTCTTGCTGTCCTTCTTGCTGTCCTCCCCCGTCTCTCTCTGCCTCTTCCTTCCTCTCTTCCTTTCTCTCTGTGTCTCCCTCTGTGTGTCGCCCCGTCTCTCCCTCTCCTGCTGCTGTCTCCGTCTCCGTCTCCTCCCTCGGCGTCTCCCTCCTCCCTTCACTCTCCGCTTCTCCCCCCCTCTCTTTCTTTCTGTCTCCCTGTCTCCTCTCCGCCAGGGCCATGTGTGAGAAGCGTCAGTTTTGCTTCTTGGGTTTAGTGCTCGCTCACCGAATACGCTTCCTCTTGCAGCTGCTTTTCGTGACTTTTTCTTCACAGCTTCCTCTCCACGACTTCTTGCTTCTCCGTCTCTTCCCTCTTTTGCTCTCTCTTTGTTTCTGTCGTCAAAATCTCTCCTTCTTTTTCTGGGCTCGGCTCAGTCAGATACGCGCATCTTCGCCAAGCTTCGTTACCCCGCCACATATATATATAGGTATATATACAAATGCGTGCAAAAAAGAAGATGCTTGCTTTCCCTCACCCTCACATAGAATTACCTGGTTCTCCCTGTGATCGACTAGCTGCGCGCTTCTTCTGGTGTACGTACACCACGTCACACTCACATCCGAGCTGCAGAACTTGTGTCCACGCGTGATTCCTGACGCATGGGTATGTACCTGCAGCTCTCACTACGCACGTTGTCGTTCACAAGACGCCATTAATTCCCGACTTTTTTCTTTTTCCTCCCGTGCATGCATGTTCGAACGCACTTTCCTTCTTGCGACTCGCCAGAGAGAGGAGAGTTCGGCAGGGGACTGTGTCGACTTTTCTTCAAGTTTCATCTTCTCTACTTGCAGAAGCAGCGGGAAATTTGTAGACCAACCACCAGGATATCCCTGCGTGTACTAAAGTCGTCGTCTCGCCACATTAACTATTTTCATCTGTCTATCTCTCTCTCTGCCTGTATCTATATATACGTATATATATAAGCATGCGAATTTTCTTACACACGAAGTCGTACCTTGATATAATCTATCCATTCATATCTTTCTATATTTACCTGTCTCTCTGATCTACGTCTACGTATACTTGTTCGTCCGTATCTGCCTATCTGCCTGTGTAGCTACCTCTCCCTCCATCTGTTCGTATATATATGTATATAAGCATCCGAGTCTCCCCGCATACGAAGTCGTTTTGTTGGCATATGTTGTCTATCCATATCTGTCTATATCTGTCTACCCACATCTGTTACATCTATCTATACGTATTTGTCTACCCGTATGTGTCTACCCATCTATCATCTCTGTCTATCTGCCTATCTAGCTACCTCTTTCTCTCACTCTGTGTATATACATATATGTGTATGTAAATATATATCGCCCGCAGATTGTGAGGTGTAGAAGCGTCTCACTTCCGAAGCGAATTTTATTTCGTGTAGAGACAGGTATATGTGAGACGCCTGCAGAATTGATTCTTGTATGGAGACACGGAAACATTTACCACAGATGTTCACACATATGTATACACATTCACACATACATATTTCCCCTTCTCTGTCTCTGCCCCCGTCTCTCTGTCTCCTTCTCTATCTCCCTCGGTCTCCGTCTCTCTGTCTCCGTGTCTCCGTCTCCCTCTTTATCTCTCCGCCTCCCTGTCTCCATCTCCCTGTCTCCCCCTCTGTCTCCGTCCCTCTGTCTCTCCCTTCCTTCCCTTGTCCCTCTCCCTCTGTATCTTCCCCTTTGTCCCTCTTCCTGTCTCCCTCTGTCTCCGCCTTCCGTCTTCGTCTCCGCCTCCCTGTCTCCGCCTCCCTGTCTCCGTCTCCCTGTCTCTCCTCTTCCTCTGTTTGTCTCTTAGTTTTGTTCTTTCTTCCTGTCGAGCGCCTGTTGACCTGCAGGAATTCGCTTGGCTGTGGCGCGACTCGATAAAGGAGAAGTATGAGGCCTTCGCCGCGGAGAATCCTTCCCTCGATGAATTCGAAAAGCATCTCTCCGAATTTTCATCAGTAGAAACGCAGGTTCAGAGTATGGAGACTTCTCGCCCCATTGGCGTTCTGTCTCTCAATACTTCCAACCTTCTTAGTCAGGTAGAAACTGCTCTCCAAGCGAGCGCGTAGGCACCTTGACATCGACCTCTTTCTGTGTATCCACACATATACATATCTGCTCACACACACGTTGAATGTTGAATGTTCTTCATCTGTATACATTTTCATCGAGCCGTTCACATACATAGGAAGAGAGACGGAGACGGCGTATTAAAGAAAAGTCACACTCTCTCTGTACATGTATATATATGTATGTGTATACTTCTTTATGTACACATACATCTATAACTACAGGTGAGTATATATTATCGTCCCTTATATATGTGACCAGGTGGAAGAAACACCATATATATATATATGTGCATGTGTATATATATGACTTCTCATACGTCTACATGTATATATATATATATGTATACGTGTGTGCCTATAATTAAATGTATATTGCGTTCACTAATATATATATATATATGTATATAGTCAGGTGAAAGGAATACTATGTGTATGAATATCTATCTACAGTGGCTCCTAATACACACATATATATATATATACATGTATATGTAGGTACCTAAGGACGTCTATATAGTCGCTCGCACATGTTTAGATGAAGCGCGACGCCTACTCGTGGCTCTCTCTCTCTATGTTTCTTCTGGCCTCCACCATATATAAATACGAGTATATTCGTTCACCTCTTTATATATATCTACGTGTGTGTATCAATGTTGACGCACATAGAGGTTTTCATAAAAGAACACGCACAGACGGAGCTCTCCACATATATATGCATGAACATATATATATATATATATATATATATATATTTCTACTTCATATTTCTATCCGTGTGGCTCTTCTTGGACGTAGGAAGAAAAATTTCAAAGGAAAATATATACGTGTGTTTAGGTAATAAGGTACGTATATTTACGTATTGATGACTACAGCGTTAGTGAATCTTCTATGCTTGTCTCCCCACCAGCTTAAGCAGCTTATGCGGTATATATACGTACCTATACATGCGCATATATATATATGTATATTGCGTATACCTTGATAGATATATATATGTTTGTATACATGTATATGTGTGTATATGTATAGATATATGTGTATGTATCTATCTATCTATCTACATATATATATATATATAGGGGGAGGTCTGCGAGCTGGTGAGGAGAACTCCATCTATATATATATATATATGTATATACATACGTTTACACAGATACATGTACCTATATACACATAAATATAGGAAGAGAGCCATACAGGCTGGCAATGGTGCGTTGAGGACTATAATACATATATATATATATAGAGAGAGAGAGACATATAGAAGCTAGGATTGGTATGAGGAGGATTCTAATATAATATATATATATGTGTATATATATATACACATATACGCACACACTTATTATAATGCATACATACCTATATTACATATATATACATATATATATGCATACGTAGCTATATAATATATATATATATACATGCCTATATATTATATATATACATCCCAATATACATATATGTATATATATATAGAGAGAGAGAGCTATAGAAGCTGGGATTGATAGGAGGAGATTTTTGTATATTCAGTGGATATACTGGGACGTGTATGTATGGATGAAAGTCTGTAGAGGAGTGGATCACCACGAATATCTTCTGAACTCTCTTTTTCTCCGTTTTATCGTCTCTGTGTCTGTTTTCGTCTTCCACATTTTATTGGGGGGGCAGTGGACATCGAAAAGGGGAGCGCCCGTGAGTGACGTCTTCGCGCAGGAGCTGCTTTGTTGGCAGGGCAGGAGAACTTCCTGCAGCACACTTTCGCTGCCGACCTGGCATTCTGCTGCTGCCACACCGACGTCTGCAAATGTGTGGGGGTTCCTCGTTTGTCTTCTCTTCAGGCAGCATTTCCAACCGTCTGTTCTGTCTCCCTTCGCGTCTCCTTTTCGGTTTCGAGGCTGTCCCGCGGTCTCTTCTCCCTCCTGTGAACGCACCACGCCCTTTTCTTTTTTCTTCTCTTCGGCGAGGACACTGACATTCACAGAAAATATACCCATACATACACACACATATATATATGTGTGCTTGGATATGTGGCTGTCGCCCTGTCTCTCTATTCAGCTGCCAGCTGCTGGCCGAAGTTTTGAGCGAGCGAAGGAGACACGCGTCTCCTTGTAGACGACTCGAACAGGGGCATCTGTTGTTTTCCACTCTCACCTGCGTGAATATACACACACGTGGGACATAAATGCAATATCTCCTCCTCTTCACATCCTTTTTTAGTCTCCCTCGAATTTGCTGCATAAAAGTGTTCCTCTCTTATTTTTTCTCCGCTAGTCTCCGTCTCCTTCTCTTCTTCGCTCCGACTTCCCTCTTGTTCTTGTCCTCCTGTCTCCGTCTCCCTCCCGCTGTCTCTCTCTTCCGTATTTGATCGCTTTTGCCCGTCTCCCTTTCGTCCTCTTCTTCGGTGGCCCTTTCTTCGTCTTCCCCCTTCTTCTGTCCGTCTGTCCCTCCGTCTCTTGGCCTCCACGTGTGGGTCTGTCTGTCTTTGCTTCGGCGTGGGCGCGGCCGTGCAGCTCTCGGAGTTGGCCAGGAGCTGGAACGTGCAGTTTCTTGCCGAACTTCATCAGCAGGCGAAGCAGAAGCTCGAGAACTTGACCGAACAAATTCGGCAAATGTCCAAGCGTTTGAAGCGACAAGTTGTGGATATTGACGCCCTGCGGCATGTGATGGAGACGCTGAATTACATCAGAGAGAAAGAGTCGGGTAGGTGTCGCAAAACTCGAAGTTCCTCGACTCGTGAGACAGCGTTCTACCGGACGCACAACGGGGGGGGCAGATCTTCTCACCTGAAAAATGGGGAGAACAATCGAAACCATTCATCTGCTACTTCCCGGTTTCCCTACGAGCCCCCTTTTCTTGTCCTCCCCTTCTTTCGTTCTCTGTCTGTGTCTCTCTCTTCTGCTCCACACGTATTGGACAGCTACAGGGTCTATTCGTGTCTACTTTTTGTCTCTGCGTCTCCCTGTCTCCCCACTATCATGTACGGAAAGCGATGAAGAAGACTGTCTGTAGGTTTCTCTGTTCTTCCCTATGTCTCAGGTGCTGCCTCTCTTATAAATCAACACGTATACGAATGTAGAAAACGGAGAAAGAAATAAACAAAGATACCTGCATATCCATGGCTACGTACTCACATACATCTATGTGCAAATCTAGCTGTATATGTGCACGTACACATATATATATGGATATATACACGTAGCGGCACAGAGAGAGATACGTAGGTCTACTACCTCATGCGCCACGAAAACTAGAAACACAGGAAAATATGCAGATCCACGCCATCTATCTGCCGACGCATCTATTCACATACGCATGCACCGCTGTACATACATATGTTACGTATATATGCAGACGTCTTTACAGATGTACTTTTATCTATCTATCTATCTATGTATATATATATAAGTCTACTGCGTGCGCCACCAGAGTGACGGAAGTGGTCATTTCAACCACTTCTACATGCGTATGCATCTGTTCATCACACAGGCATGCGCAGCTTCAGATATATATATATATATATGTATGGATTCACAGATATACATATATATGTATAGACGTAGAGCATGCGCCACTACGGTAATAAATATAAGAAAGTACGTAGATACATATCATCTCTCTCTATACATATATATGTGTATATATGTGCACATGCATGCGGAGCTGCCTGTGTATACACACATGCACACACAGATACAGAGACAAATCCACGGGATTTTGTCCTTCTATCCGCCTGTCCCACTCTGTGTACATATATATATATATATATGTATTTGTATATATTTGTCGAGTTGTGTCCACCTCCACGCGTGTGTTAGTAAATTCACTGATACACATACATTTGCGTACACACACAGGAATGCATGTGTGTCGAAGAGAAGAACTTCTGCATGTGGGGGGGTGCGTTCGACTTCTCTTCGAGTTTGTCTGTGTGTCATTCTGGTCCTCTTCATCATCCACCGCTGCCTCTTCAGGCCGCCGACTTCTTCTTCAATTTGGACTGTTGCTCGTCGTCCTCCTCTCTGCCGTCCACTCTACACGTTCCCCTTCTGTTTTTCTCCGCGTTCTTCGTGTATATGTCATAGCAGCTAAACGGCAGCGGTCAAAATCACGCAGCGAATATGCACACCACCTACAGACAGTCGTCCATCTTCCTTGTGTGAATTCTCTGCATGCCCTCCATGGGGGCTGCGGTCCCCGGGACGCACCTCACCTACTGGAGAGACAGATAGATATATATATGAACCTGCGGACACACATATACAGAAGGAAAGCACGAGAATATCTACATACATATATATGTACATATGTATATGCATATATGCGTGTATGTGGACTGGCCTCGAGGAATGTATATATATGTACACACACGTATGCATGGGTAGGTCCGCCCCCCGCTGTCAAGTGCCTCTTCACGTTGATGTATGCTGCAACGACCGGAGGGGATTACTTGACAGTACTTTACGAATTCAAACGCGGTTGATATATTTGTAAGGAAGTGCACTTACAACACCCTTGTACAACGGCTACATATATACATATATACGTGTGTATGTATCCACGCCTGGGCAGCTCTTATTTGATGGCTGCTGCGTACGTCAGTGGGCGTGTGTGCGTGACCAGACATGTGCCTACACCTACATATATACGTAACCCATGTACATACCCGCTCAAACATTCACACACTATCTTCTATGCAATATATATATGTAGGAGTGTACGCCTTGTGTAGGTAGCTAGCTGTTGGCAGGGGGTGTGTCTTGCGGGGCTGAGAAGGAATGGCCAGATGCATGCGCGTAGATTCAGCTAGAGACACGTTTCCACACACACACACACACACATACTCAAGTGGCCATACACTTTTGTGAGCGTATGCAATAGCGCATGCACCTCTGTGCGCACGTGCATATATATACGCGTGTAAATACCTCCCTTAATGGATATATAGATGGATAGGCAAGCCTTTAAATATTTGTGTGTTCTTCTAGTTGTGTGTCCACATGCATGCTCCGCGTGTGTGTATGTGGGAAGAAAGGAACGACAAAAAGGTAGTCCCCCCCTGTTCTTCTTCGAACAAACTGCTGCTGCTGCTGCTGCAGCAGTCACGGGTCCACATACCCACACAACCCTTCGCTACCTTCTCGCTCTCTTTTCTTCCAGATGAGTGTGTTTGTCTGTGAGTCTCCCCCGAGGAGGAAATTCGTATCTGCCTGTGTGTGGCAAGGAACTTCCTACGTACTTCCCTTCATCATCAGATGTAGACACAAAAGAGAAGAAGAAAATCTACGCGTCGAGAGCGACGGAGATATACATACACACCTATACATATACATATATATATATATGTATGTATAAAAGATGTAGAGAATAATGCGAGGTCTGTGTCTACAGACAAAGAATGGGGTCTACGGTGTCGGCGAGAGGGGAAGAATGGGGAGCAGGAAGAGGAGAAGGAGAAGGAAGGTTTGCACTTTCGTGTGGGTTCCTTTCTTTCAGCTATAGAGTCAGAATTTGGACCGATCATTAGCATGTACAACTTGCTTGACCGCTACTTGCCGAGCAACGTGTCTTTGATAGACAAAGACGAGCAAGATCAGCGCCTGATGCTGCGAGGGTCCTGGGGAAGGCTGCTGGAGGAGGCACAGGCCTGTCAAGACAGTCTCATAGGGACGCAGAACGACTACAAGCGGGAGCTAATTGCAAATATCAATAGCTTCAAGATCGATGCCAAGCAATTTCGTGAAGACTTCGAAAAAAACGGACCAACGGCCTTGGGCATTTCCCCGAGGTAATGCTGTCCTCTAGAGAGAGAGCGGTGCAGTAGCGGCAGCAGAAGACAAAGAGGCGGGGGGGAGGAGCAGCAGCGGCAGCAAAAAAGGAAGAGGCAGAGGGGCAGGAGCAGCAGTGGCAGAGGAAGCGACGGAGGGACCAGGGCAGTAGCAACAGAAGACGAAGAGGCGGAGGGGCAGAGCAGCAGCAGCAGAAGAGGAAGCGGCGGATGGGTTACCGCAGCAGCGGCAGCCAAAGAACAGCCAGAGGAGGGGGCAAAGCAGCAGCAGCAGAAGAGGAAGTGGCAGATGGGTTCCAGCAGCACCGGCACCAAAAGAACAGCCAGAGAGGGGGCAAAGCAGCAACAGCAGAAGAGGAAGCGATGGGGGGGGCAGAACAGCAGCAGCGGCAGAAGGGGAAGCGACGAGGGCGCCAAAGCGGCAGCAGCAGCAGCAGAAGAGACAGCGACAGATGGACCAGAGCAGCAGCAGCAGAACAGTAAGTGACAGCAGGAAATGATAGAAAAAGTAAGAGAAGAATAAATGGAAGCAGCGGAAGGAAGAGGGTAATGAAATGAGCCGTCGCGGCAGTCGCTATATGCAGCGGAGGCGCAGGAAGTAGCTGCTGAGATAGCAGGAAGTGCCTGGAGAGTAAGAAGGAAGAGACGCGAACAGACAGGCCAAGAGGAGAGGCCAAAAGCGTTGCTGCAGCAGTCTCAGCAGCGGAGACAGCAGACGTGGCGCTTCTTCCTGCCGACGCAGGGGAAGTCCCTGTGCGGTAGGGGAAGCGGGGACACACTTTGCCGAGGATGCCATTCACAGAGAAAAGAATCGAAAAAAGTCCTAATACTGAAGAGAAGATGAACTCGCTGCGATTCTGTTTGGGAGAGAAGCGGCGCCAGCCGTCCTTCCCCACCGCTGCTGCTAACAAAGAGAGAGATGCGACGAAGAGGCACGCCGGGGGGATGCTTCGCAGTGTGCCACTAGGCCCATTTTGCTGCAGCACTTCACCGTCCCCACGGAGCCCATTTTGTGATAGCAAAGAGGACGCTGTTTCCTTCTCTGGGCCCTTATATATACAAATAAAACAACATGTGAAGTACTCTTCATTTAGGTGTGTATATACATATGTGTGTGTCTGTGTGTTTCTCTATCTATCCATATACATATATATATATACATACATGTGTACTTGCTTTGTGAGTGAGCGTATGTACTAATGTATCCCCCTCTTTCTCTTTTTCTCGCTCTTTATCTCTCCCTCTCTCTCTCCCTCTCTCTATATATATATGCAATATATATATATGTCTGTATGTGGCCCTCTCTCTCTCTATATACATATATATCTCTGCATGTGTGGCTCTGTGTCTCTCCCTCTCTCTGTCCCTCTCCCTCTATATATATGCAATATATATATATATATATGTCTGTATGTGGCCCTCTCTCTCTATATATACATATATATATCTGCGTGTGTGGCTCTGTGTGTCTCTTCGTGTCTCTCTCCCTCTCTAGATATATGTAACTGTGTTACTTGGCTCCTTTCCTCACTACGTAGAAAGACGTATATATGTGAGAGATGATTCCGCCCACATTTGCGTTGACGCAGAACTTTTTGCTGTCACACGACAACAGCAATGACGTGGGAGCAGTGGCTGCGAAGTACTCCTTGCAGGGGTCTTGCAAGACACACACGAACGCCCTCATGCAGAGACACTAGTGACAACTTCATTCTATTCGTAGAAGATGTGTCCCGCACACAGCCAAATATAGAGAAGCAGCTGACTCTACATGTGTAGAAGCATGTAAATATCTATCCATACACATATATACATGGCTGTGTGTGTATATGTGTGGGTATACCGACGTGCATGCATGCGTCCACCTGTGTGACTTTCTTGCCGTCTTTTCCTGCGTGGATTTCACGAGGGTCTTTTCTGCGTGCCACCTTCGACCTTCGCTGTCCGTTTCGATTCTCCCAGACGAAGCTCGCTGCATGGCTCTTTTGCTGCTTCTCCCCTCCACTCTCCGTTGTTGTCAGCAGGAGGCAGCTCTACATCGCAGCAGCTGCGCAGGAAGAAGCCTAAGCAGCAGAGTGGCAGGACACACATAACCACACATACAGAGACGTGTTGCTGTTCATGCGCCGGAAAAGAGAGAGTCAAAATTTTGAGAGTTTTCCCCCCTGGTGGCATTTCTGGCCGTCTTATCTCGTCGGCCTTTAGAGACCAAAGTGTATCCCCCTATCTTTGACTTCTTCAGTGCTTTCCGTCTCTCCCTTCTTCTTCTTCTTCTCTGTCCCTCTCCCCTCTTTGTGTGTTTTTATCGCTTTCTCTCCCGTTTCTTCTTCGACAGGGTTTCCCGTGCCCACCATTAACAGTGGACTGCGAGAGTCCTGTATATATACGTATATATAAGTGTCCACGTATTTCCTACGCAGATGTACATATACTTTGATATCGGCCCTCTTCTCTCTTCTGGTGTTCTTTTCTCCAGCTGTTCATCTCTTCCTCCCCACCTCCCTCTCTGTCTTGTCTTCTTTCTTATTTCACGTGTGTATACACGCAAACACAAACTTGTGCGCGCGCCGCCGGCGTATGGGGCCCCGAAGGTGGTGGCTCGCAGCAAAGTCTCTTTGTGGATGAGTTCACTTGTAGCTGTCTTCCCAGCGCGGCACATCTTCCCGTTGAGCCTACACATACACAGCAGCAGCAACTGTCTTTGCCTTTCTCCAGCTCCCTTTGCGTGTGACAGCCGCTGGACAACACTTTATCAAGAAAGCGACACATGCAGGGAGACACACGCAGAGAGAGATAGGGAGAGACCGAGGGAGAAATGAAAGGGTGGGCAGCAAAGAGGGGAAGAAAAGGAGAGAAATGGACGTCGAGAAGAAAATTCAAAGACAGAGGGAGGGGCGAAGGAGACGGGAGACGGGAGGGAGGGGGGGGGACGGAGAGGAAGCGAGACGGAGACGGGAAGAAGGAGGGGGAGACGAGACACAGGACTCCCGCTGCTGCCGAATGTGTGCGCGTTTGCATCTGTTGCCGCTCGAAATTTCTTGTTGCTCGGAGCCTAGGCTCCACGCTCTTCTTGGGACAAAGTGACAGTACCTTCCTGCGGAGATTTATATGAATCTCTTTTTGTAGCTTCACGAGGATGGATATATGCTGGAGTTCCACACACCTGGAAATGTACCTGCGTATACATCTGTAAAAAGAGACACAATACACACACACACACATACGGGTGTGCCTGGGAAGTTGCATACTACCATACTTCAACAGTACGCATGTGTGTGCACGCAGAGATCCACCTGCTCGGGTGTATATACACCGGTCTGTACAAGAAACACGGCCACATCTGTACTACTTCCGGCGAGCCTCCAGGAGGTCCACGTGTGTGTATGCGCACGCCATTTCTACTTTGTTGACGGCTGCTGCTCGTTCTTTTTCTCTTCCTTTGTGTCTCTTTCTCTGTAAACATGTGCGTGCCTATTTGGTCCTCCACACACACCCACACACACATACGTACACGTCTTTTTCTCTTCCTTCTCACTTGTGTGTATGTATGTATGCGCCATACGCAGACCACACCTGCGTTGTGGACCTCCACACGCACACATACGTACTTGGACAGAACTTCCCGCACACATATCTGTCTGTCTGCGTGTCTCTCCCTCTCTTCCTCTCACGCTCTTCCCTCGTATACATATATAACCATATATATGTCTGCACTTGGACAGGTTTCTCGCAGACGTCTATCTGTCTGCCTGTGTCTCTCTGTATTTCAGTCTCTTTCTCTTTCTGTATATGCGCCTACGTGCTTGGAGACAGGGGGTTTCACACACACGTCTGTCTCTGTGTGTGTGTCTCTGTCTCTGGCTCTGTGTACCCCTTTTCTCTGCTGCTGGCATTTTCTCTTCCTCGTTTTCTTCTCTCGACCGTTCTCCCCCTCGGTATACGTGTCCGCTTGTCTGCGGGACTCTACGCGTTCAAATCCGCCTTGTGCGCCGCTTCCCTTCCCTACCGGGGGCTGTGGAAGCCTGAAGAAGCAGCGCTTGTGCATAGAGGCGGGGAGACGTTCACGCGGTTCTTTTTCTTCACAGAGAGGCCGTGGAGAGGGTCAAGCGGTACAAGGAAGAGTGTGAGATGCGAGCAAGAAAGCAGGAGATTTATCACGCCGGAGAAGACCTCTTCGGCTTTCCCCACCAGTCCTATCCCGAGCTTGAACAAACGAAGAAAGAAATTGCCCACCTCACGCTGCTCTACGACTTGTACGTGCAGGTGGGTGTTCAACGACGCAGAAGTGCGTCTCCGTCTCGGCCAGAAAAAAAAGAATTTTTTGTCCTTTTTTCTCTGCTGCTGCGTCGTCTGAGGAATGAACAGAAGTGGCGGAGCCTCACCGCTTCCTTCCCTCTCTGTAGACGTCTGAGGCGTTCTTGCTGTCCACGCGTAAACGTGACTCTACTTCTTCTCCTGCACACACATATATGCATACATTCCCATATATATATGTAGGAGGAGATATATATACATATGTATAATCGCCACAGGTACACAAATATACAAATACATCTATATCTATATACACCTATATTTATACATACGTATATACATATATGTGTACATATGTATATATATATATATGCGCACACTTCTCTCTACACATATATAGGTATTTATACATATATATACTTATATATATATATATATATACTTCCACATATATTTATGTATATACTGAGTAGCATATATAAATATATATACATATGCGCATACTTCTCTCTACACATATTTGGGTATATATATACACATATATATTTCGACATATACATATATATGTATATACACGTGCGTGTACCTACACGTATAGGTGTATATGGACGTATACGTAGAATTAGTCGACCTATATGAACATATACATAATATTTTTGCGAAGATCAGGGATAGGAGCCTGTAGACAGGTGCGTGTAACAGGCATAGTTTTCGTCTTGCAAAAAAGAGAGAAGAACGGGAAAAGAGAGAGGGGGAGATGTGCTGCGCACTTCCTACAGGGACGTCACGTCGGATGTGCAGCTAGCGGTGCGCATGCGTTGATTATTGTCGCGCCTGCAGTAGCGACCGCCTCCAGAGATTTGCAGCAGGACCGCTTCTTCTTTTGTTGCCGCTGCAGCACTGGGCAGTAGTTCCCTTGGCTTTCTTGCTTAGAGCAGAGTTCATGTTACCAAATTGATAGGGAGCCTCTGCACTTCTTCTCTCTGTAGAAACTCCCTTTTCTCCCGCAGCCTCCTTCCGCGGGAGTCTGCGAAGAGAGAAACAGAAGAAAAACGCAGAGACAAGCACGCAGAGACACCGAGGGAAACAGAGAAAAAATAATAAGGATGGAGACACACAGAGACACAGAGACAGGGAGACACGGAGACATACGGGGCAGACGGAGAAAAAGACAGGGAGACAGAGACGTAGACACGGAGACACGGAGACATACGGGGCAGACGGAAGGGAAGACACGGAGACAGAGACTGAGACAAGGAAAGACGGGCAGAGCGGCAGAGACGGAGACAGAGACACGGAGACACGGAGACATACGGAGTAGACGGAGAAAAAGACAGGGAGATGGAGACGGAGACACAGAGAGACAGAGTGACAGAGAGGGAGACGGCCAGGGCGATAGAAGGGGAGACAAACAGGGAGACACGAAGGAAGACAGAGAGACAGAAGGCGAGGCGGGGAGACTGAAAGAAAGGGAGACACAGAGAGCAACAGAGAGTACGAGCAGATGGGACAGAGTGTGCTGCAGTTTCCTAGACTCTCGCCAGCAGATGGGACAGAGTGTGTTGCAGTTTCCTAGACTGTGGCTTCGCCTTTTTTTGTTTAATGCTTCCTCCCTTCCTTCACCCGTGGCTCGCCTTGTCGTCCTTCTCTCTCGCGGAAGTGGAAGTTCACCGGCGACCGAGACAACTGCGCTGCTGCCTATGATTCTTCTCCGGGCTTTCTCTGTCTGCATGCCGAAGAAGCTACTCTCCCTCTTTCGCTCTTCCTGTCTCACTTCGTCTCTCTCGCTCTGTTCGCCTCTCCGCCTTTGTGTGTGCTTTCTCATCTTGTTGCTGCATCTACCTACGCAGACCTCCGTCGTCTCCCCACACATATATATATATATATATGTATCTATATATATTTCGCTCTCTCTCTACTGGCGCAGGACTTTATCTGTCTCTAAGGCGCATATACATAAGTATTAAGAGATCTGCAAGGAGGGACTGATCAACACACACGCGGTTATACCGGGCCGAATAAAAGAAAAACAAACACACACACACACACACACACACACATACACACACACATATATACATTTTAGGTGTTTCCCTGAGAAGACGTACAAATCTTTCTCTTCCTTTCCTTCCCTATCTCTCTTGATTTATATGCATATATGCACATATATATATATGTATATATAGCAGATTCGTGTCAACCCATATACATGGATATATAGCTGCACACACATACACACACGTAAACACACATACATGCACGTAGACACACACGCACGTACACCCACATACACATATATACACGCATACACATACATACATCCACATTCCCAGATATATACACACATATACATGTATACACAAGTATATATACATACATCCGCATACAGACACATATACACACGTATACACACACATACCCACGTACAAACACATAAATAAGCACACTTCCACACACACTTCCACACACACTTCCACACACACACACACACAGATGCACCCACACACGCCTACTTCTACGTAGAGAGACACCTGAGTCGTTTTGCTTGTATGTGGGGGCATCATTTCTGTCTTCTTTCTTTCTTTTTTTGTGCTTCCCCTGTTCTTCCTCTGCCTTGTCTCTCGAGCTTTACCTGTCTTTTTCGAGGCGGTTTTCTCTGCCCTTTGCCCCGCCATGCAGGTGTCAGACACGCTGAAAGAGTGGAAGGAAATTTTGTGGGTTGACGTGCCAGCAAATATTTCTTCGATGAGCGAGAGGATTCAGTTCTTCGCCGCCTGCTGCAAGAAGTTGCCTAAGCAGCTCAAAGACAGCGACGCCTACCAGGAACTTAAACGAGAAATTGACGACTTCATAGAGGTAATAACAGAAGAAGTCCTCCTGCTGCTCGCTTAAATTGACGACTTCATAGAGGTGGTAACAGAAGAAGTCCACCTGCTGCTCGCTTAAACGAGAAATTGACGACTTTGTAGAGGTAATAACAGAAGAAGTTCACCTGCTGCTTCCCCCTTCTCTCGTACGAACTCGTTGAGGTGACCGACGCGGTCTCGCTGCTTCTCCCTCCGTCCCTCTGCCTCTAGTGAGGCTCGCGTCCCCCCCCTTTTTCTGAGGCGCGCGGAACTCATTTCTGCTGGAGTCCGCGTCCACGTCGCCTGCAGAAAAATTTAGAAGGACTCTTCAGCAAATATTCCCCCAGCAAATCACTCACACACATACCTATATAGATACACATATATACATCTATACAGGTGCCTATCTATGTATACATCTATACACATATATATATATATATATATATATATATATATATATATATGTATATGCGTATCCCTCTCTCTCTCTATTTATATATATGTGTACTACTTTCTTTCGCTCTATCACACACAGAATTTATGTTGACCATATCTCTTTTCCCCGCTCTTTCTCTTTATGTACACACGTGTGTATCAGTGCATGCACAGATATGTTTCTTTTGTCTCTATACATATGCGAGTTAGCCGACTGTAGATATGCGCTCTCTTCAGCACGTATCCCTCCAAACCGTTACAACATACACCTACGTATACAACCCTATACCTCTAGTTATGTGCGTATCTCTCTCTGTATATATGTATATACACATATATGTCTACCCTACAGAATATACACTTACACATACCTGCGTGTATATATACATTTTGCTCCCTCTTCTTACACATACAAACACACCTCCCTCTCTCTCTACATATATGTGAATGTGTGTGTGTCTCTACCGCCCTCTCAATATGGATATACATCCATATATACTGCAGAAATAGAGGCAGCTGGCTGGCCATGTAGCTGCGTGAGAGACTCACAGCTGTACTCCGGGTTTCTATGGCGTGCGACGGATAGTGGAGTGACGCACTTCCTACGGTTGCGCACAGAAAGAAGAGTCGCCCCCCGGGATATACCTAGCTAAATTCTAGGTTGCATGCGCTTCATCGCCTACAGCTAAGTGAATTGTAGGTTGCGTGTGTTGCATCGCGGTGTCACTACACCCCGGTGCTGCAGAGTTCGCTGTGACGCCTGTGCAGTCGCAAAGTCCTGCGGAGGTGTGCGAACCCATCTCTGGAGGGGGAATTCTTGAAACAAAGACACTTATCTCATCTGCTGAGCAGCAGCGGAACAATTGTCATTCTTCTTCGACGTCCCTACCAGCAGCACGTACTCTTCTATAGAGAAAGACGGAGACGCAGACACAAAAAGACTGAAAGCAAAACAGGCAGAGGCGCAAACACCGAGGACAATTACATACATTTCTCAATATATATATATGTATATATATGTGTATATGGCTGTGTGGTGGGGAGAAAAGGCAGAAGAAAAAAGAGACAAAGACGAGCCCCAGGCAGCTGTATACGTCTTTCAGAGACAGAGAGACGGGCAGAGGTGGGGACACAGAGGCGAACACAACCAGGAAGTTGCATGCGTTTCCAGATTATACGTATTATGTGTGGGTACTATTCAAGGAGAAGAAGGGAAAAATACAGTCCCACACAGAGGTATATAAAGAGACAGAGGGAAAGAAAGGCAAACACACAAAGGCGACCACACCCATCCACTTGTATACATCATGCAGATAATACACATATATATATATATATGTACGTAACGAGTAGGAGAAGAAGAAGATACGCCGACTTGCACACAGAGGTGTGTTGGTGACTTTAAGAAGTCTGTGTAGACGAGTTTGTAGAATATTTATGAGGAGGTTCACGGACTAGAGAGATCGACAGACAGAGACAGGGGGGAAGAAACGGACAGACGTCGTCCACAGATACGGACAGCAACAAAGACCAAGTGCTGCAGCTATCTTCGTAACTCTCCTGCATACCCGTATGTATACACACACACGCGAACACACAAGTAGAGAGGGAAGGCCAGAAGAATCACAGCAAGTGTATAGCTGCGGGGTCCCGCCGATCAGGATAGAGAGAAGAAGTATAGGGGAAGGGAAAGGGAAGAGCCGCTGTCGCTGTCACTATCGCTGAGTACTGCAGAGGGAGGGTGGAGTAGAAATAGAGAAGACGAGAAAACGCAGGGTCGCCGTAGAAGCTTCTTCTCCCTTTTTTGAGGGGGCAACACCCGCCGTGTCCCTGCTGGCTGTCGTCGCTGCAGGTGCTGCCGCTTCTCGAAGAACTCAGCAAGAAGTCGATCATGTCTAGACACTGGCGGGAAGTGGAGGAAGTCACGGGACGGAATTTCAACTTCGAAAATGAAATGCTGCGGCTGCAGGCTCTCACCGATGCCTGTTTGCTGCAGTACAAGGTAAGCGCGCCGCCGCCCTGCTGCAAGAGAGAGCGGTGCTGCATGCGCGCAAGCAGAGTTCCACGTCCCTCTCTGTGAATTGTAGGGCGACGAGAAAGGAACGGAGACGCAGAGGAAGACTCAAATCCACGCCTATTACTTCTTCGACTTGGCCTCGGCTGTCCGCGACTTCGGCGATCTCCCCTTTGCATCGCGTACACAAATATGTATATGTGTGGACTTGTGTAGACACACACATACACGTATATCTACAAAAGTACACACACGTATGTATATATATATATATGTGAATGTGTGTATACCACGGGCTAGCAAATTCTTCGGTAGAGCCGTCTGAGAGCCAATCTGCGCCTCTTTGAGAGGTGCGACAGACAGGAGGTGGGGATCACCTTCCTTTCCTCGGGCAAAACTGCTGGGGCTGCTGCCCGCGCAGGACACGAAGAGAGAATGACGAAGAAGTGAACAAAAACTTTCTCCCTTTCTGACACTTCTTCGTCTTCTCCGTCTCGCTGTCTCCCTTTGAAACATCTCCTCTGCTCCTGGGCACTCCTCTTCTTGCATTCATCCGTGTTGATCCGCCCACAGGACCCGGGCAGGAGGTGAAACTTTGACGACTTAAAGAACCTACCTGTTTTCCCCACTTTTTCTTTGATGAAGGCGTCAACTTCGCCTCCTTCCTCTTCTTCTCCTGCCCAGTCTTTCCTTCCGCTACCCTCCTTTCTCCTCCTGCTTTCTCGGTGTGCCCGCAATTATTCTCGTCGCTGTATACACACAGACCCACACTAATATATATCTGTATGAATAGAAAGAACTATGTGCATATATACACATATATGTACACACGCATATACACACGCATATATATATATATATATATACATGTGTATATGTATGCATACGCTATACATATATATATATATATATATTTGTTCGAATATATGGAAATATGTCTGTACATACATATGTGTGCACACACATATGCAGGCGTTTTATATATATATATATATATGTGTATCCGTTGGTGTGGGTTGTCCGTGCCACTCCGTCGATTTGAAGACGTTGTCGTACACCCTTTTGAAGATTTGATGATATTTTCTGCCCTGAAGTTCTTCCACGAATTTCAGTTCTCTTTCCCCTCTGCTGCTCTTCGTATACACATATCTTTGTAATGAATTCGTTGACCTCTTCCAGCTCTTTTCGTTCATGTCTCTCTTCCGCTCTCAAAAAATCGCTTCGCAGACGGCAGTGTGTTGTTCTCCCCACGCGCGTGTCTCTCGGGTCGTCTGCCAGGCGTCACATGCGCTGTACGTACACCCCACGGTTCGTTCAAGCAACACGCGGTTCATCACAGAAGTGTGCGCTTTTCCTCGAAAAGTAGCATCCCGCAAAAATGTACTCATTGTGAGTTATAATTAACAAACGAATTGGTCGAAGTATCACCCCTCCCGCCACGTTGGTGGAAGTCCTACGTGTCGGCTTCTCTTCCCAAGTGGGCCGTTGTCTTTTTCACAGAAGTCTATGCTGTCATATGTAACACACATATACAAACACACACCCATGCATACGTACATACACACACGCACACATATTTACTATATATATAGGCACCAGTGCATACGTACATGTATGTAAATGGGTATACATATGTACACACTATACATATGGACGTGCAGACACACATATGTGTCTACTCATACGTACATATATGTGCATGTGTACATACTTCCATGCACACGTACATACATATGTAGATAGGTACTTATATATACGTCTATCCATACATACGTACATATATATATGTACATGTATATATATAAATGTGCATCGCATATTTGGCTTTCTTCATAGAAGTGGGTATCGGTAGTATAGCGAGGAGATACCTGCCAATCTTAAAGAAAAGGTGCCCTTTCCATATGCCCACTTGCACTTTACTTTCTTCCCCTATTCTCTCTCTATATCCATTTATCTATCTGGCTCTCGCTCTCTTTTGCTGTTCACGCTTACGCACATATGAGTCCATTTCCTTCTCCGCGTAGTTAGAGGTCGTCTTTCACACTGTCGTTGATTTGGCCTTCCTAAAGCGAATTTCTCTCCTGCACTTTAGTAGTATTCTCGACGAATAAGCGCTGCCTTATACACCTGCGTAGACGACTCCTTTGGTTTTGACAGTAAACTTTCTCTCGGTCGGTCGGTCCCTGAAGAATGCAAGAGAAAGGAGGAGATAAACAGGGCAAGGCGGAAATTTCGTCTTAATATGGGAGAAAAAAAGAGAGAAAAGGGAAGGTTCCATCTTGCGGGGGAAGGGGATTTGAGAAGAAGTACTTTCCTTCAAACTTCGAATGAGTTCCCCCGTTTTGCTGCGTTCTGGGGGCCAAAAGGAAGAAGTGGCGTTTCTTCTCGTGTCACTTCTTCGCAAGACACACGCAGCCGCACAAACCTGCAGAGAACACCGAAGAAGGGGAGAGGGGAGATTCAGCGGGCAAGAAGAGAGGCAGGAGAACAGAGAGAGGAGGATGAGATGAGGACAAGACACAGAGACGAAGAAAGTAGCGATTAAAGGAAAAAAGGAAACGCATGCACCTGCCGGTTTCTTGACGCTGTCGCTTTTCTTCGTTTTACGCGCACACCAGCACACGCCTCTGTCGCTCTCTCTTTCACTCTTTGCTCGACTCTGTCCCTGTCTTGTTTTATTCCCGTGTACCGGTCCGGGTCTCCGTTTGGAGAGACTTACCGCGACGTCGCATCTTGTAGTCTTCTGTCGAATTTACCTGGACCCGTCTTTTTGCGACGCTGCTGAGATATATGCTGAACAACGATACTCTCCTTCTTCTCGTGCTCATCCTCCTAGAAGGCAGCTGCTGCTGCTGCAGCAGCTCGCGATGCACTGGATGCAGCAGCAGCAGAAGAGGCAGCAGAGAAACACATGCCTCTCGTTAGTTGCCGATCCTGCTCTGCTGCTGCTGCTCCTGCTGCTGCTACTCCTCTTGGTGCTGCTGCTCCTGCTGGTGCTGCTGCTCCTGCTGGTGCTGCTGCACCTGCTGGTTCTGCTGCTCCTGCTGCTGCCCCTGCTGCTCGTGCTTCTGCGGCTGCTTCTCCTGCTGCTGCGACGTCACCGGGCCGCTGTTGGCCTCGTTGGTCACTTCGCACGCGCACAACACCGTCCTCTGCTTGATTTTTTCCACTGTAGGACGAAATCCTGGACATTTGTGAGTCCGCCGACAAGCAGCTGGTGATTGCCGAAAAACTTTCGGATATAGAAAGCATGTGGAAGCAAACTTCCTTCGACTTCGGCACGTGGAAGTCCAGGTAGTCCACAGAGAATAAAGCTGCCGTTTTTCTCCTGGAACCAATTTCTACAACCCTACAAGACAAACAGAAACTGGCACACGTACACACTCCCACACAAATACACACGTGTGCGCATCCTCTGTACTATCATATACTTATACATATATATATATATATATAGATAGATAGATCGATAGATATATTCATGCGTATATTCACAAAGAGAGAGAATGAATATATATACACATACGCATGTAATTTATAGGGAGAAGGTGGCCTTCTTGTGTGTATATGTGTAGATATCTGCAGATGCGCCATCATAACTCGCTACTGTGGTGTTGGTCCACCACATGCCCATCTCTCTCTCTGTGTGCTTCTATTTTCTCTCTGTACAGCTGTAGAACTTCTTGTGTGTAGAGGCGAGGACATGCGTAGGCAGAATGGGTTACGTCTATCCTCTGTCTTCGTCCTGTTCTCCGTAGTTCGTTGTCTCTCGGTTTCTACTGTCCATATTTTATGACACCTGCTCTTCCCGGTCCCCCGCAAAGTGACTGCGTGGGAGGGAGGACAGCAACCGTTTCTCCTTGCCGCTAGTCCTTGCACCAGCAGCAGCAGCAGCACCGTGCGGCAGCGCTTCTTTTTAGCGGATGGAACAGGAGAGAACTTCCTGCTGCCACGTGGCTGCTGCACACTTTTGCTGTTCTCTCGTCTGCGCAGCAGAAATCTCTGCCCTCGGGGGGGAAACTGTCGTTGCAGAGTCCGTCGTGTTGCTGCTGTTGCTGCTGCGCTCGACGGGGCAGACAACTACAGGCAGCAGGGGTGTTTCTTCTCGGACAGAACAGCAAGTCACCTCCTATGAATTGCTTCCTTCCAAAGAAAGTAGAAGTGCAAGCTGCGTACCCCTTTGCACGAGAAAACAGAGAACAGAAAGAAGTGTGTACACCTGCGTCTTGGAGAAGGTGTGGTCGCGTTTCTTCTTCAATGCGGTACTCGGCAAATCAAAACGCGCTGCTTTGTCCTCGCCGCGCTTCCTCTGCATTTCTCCTTCTCTGTCCCTGCATTATATTGTCGGCGCGGCCCCTTCTTCGTCCTTCTCCCTCTCTCTCTGTGCTACTGTCCCTGCGCCCTTTTCACTGCGCTACTCGCCCTGGGCTGCTTAACCTGCGCTACCCCTTCCCTGCGCTACTTTCTTGAGCAGCAGCTCCCTCTCTCTGCATCTATTTTTCTCTCTCTGCGCTGCTTTATATTATCGGTGCAGCACTTTCTACTTATCCCTCTCTCTGGGCAGCTTTTCCCGCGCTGCCTTCTCTCTGTCCCTCTATTTTGCTGCTCAGTCGGCGTAGACCTCTCCGTGTTTCTCTTTTTCTGCGCTTCGCTCCGCTCCGCACAGCCGTCTTTCAGTCTCGTCTTCTCCCCCTTTTTGCCTCTCTGTAGAGCTGAGTTCACGACGTCGGGTCCTGCAAAGTCGTGCGATTCAAGTACTTCTCTTTTGAGGAGAAGTAGTTCTTCTCCCCCAACCCCTTCCCTTTTCCTCACTCAGAGTCGCTGCTGCGCAGGAATTGCGAGAGGTGTTGCCGCTGCTGCTCCTCCTGCTGCTGCAGAGAGCGGAGGCCATCGTCTCTCTTCTTCTCTTTGACTCCTTTTCCCCCACCCCTTCTCGCACACGCGTTCGACTCTTCTTCCTACGTGACGAGTGCACCTTCATTTTGCCCTTCTTGTTCTACCCCACGAAGAAGAAATTCTTCCCGAAAAGCCTCTGTTGCTGCCAAACGCAGATCCGTGTCTGAGGGGCTGGCTGCCCCGGGACGAGGTGGCTGCGGTCGTACCTGCCTGTCCCCCCGTTGATCGATCATCGACGGGGACTTGTAGAGAACAAAGGCCTGCGTAGAAAAACAGCGGTGGCCACGGGAGCGGGTCCTCATTGTTGCTGCTGCTGCTGCTCTGTCTCTCTTTCCTTCCTCTCCTCTTACTTTGACAGAGATTATCCATGCGTGCTGCAAGGCGGCAGGGTCGTGGAAATTCAAGAGGCTCTTGAAGAATCGCAGACAGCCCTTAACACTATGAACGCGATGAGACATGTTGCACCTTTCACCGACAGAGTTGTTGCCATGTTGACCACTCTCTCGGACGTCTCTGGTACGTTCGGCCACTTCCTGAAGATACGCTGCTGCAGCAGAGAGAAAAAAAGAGGGACACGGGAAAATGGGGAAGGGCAGCACTTGAACGCAAGGGAAAAAGGGCCACGCAGAAAAGTCACGTTCTGCACCAGACACGTACGCAGGAGAGGCGGTGCAGGCGCAGCAGCAGAGGCGGTGCAGGCGTAGCAGCAGAAGCGGTGCAGGCGCAGCAGCAGAGGCGGTGCAGACGCAGCAGCAGAGGTGACGCAGGTGCAATAGCAGAGCGGTACATGGGCAGCAACAGCGGCGGCGCAGGCGCAGCAACAGCGGCGGAGCAGGGGCAGCAGGTAGATGAAGAGGAGGGAAGCACACGCGGGACACAGGCGCATTTTCGAGGGCAACGGAGGCGGTGCAGCAAGTGGTGCATTAACGCAGCAGATGCGGTGCATGCGCACAGCGGCTGCATGAAGGGGAGCGACGCACACGCGCAGCAGAGGCAGTGTCTCATGCGGGTAACAAGACACACGCGCAGCAAAGACACGCAGGAGAGGAGTGTAGGGCCGCACGCGCAGCAAAGAAAGGGTTTTCCAGTGAACACAAGCGTGCCCCGGCATGAGGACAGCAGGGCCGGTCCTCGCGAAGAGAAGAAGAGATACAGAGCTCTCTGCTATATGGACACTAGAGAGCAGTGAGAGAGCCGTCAGAGCATATACAGAAGTAGTCGCTGACGCGCACTAGATGGCAGCAGCAGCAGCAGCTACGGAAGTAGAAAGAGTTGTGGTTGGGGATCGTCCCCCGCTGCGGCTTCACGGGAAGACAGATTTCGCTTCCGCAGCTCCCTCCTTTATCTTGGGTGAGGGGAAGGGAGCAGCAGATGAGAAGCAGCGGTTTCCCACGTGGATTTATGCGAAGCAGCTGTGCGTTGCTCCCGAGAGATAGGGGACGAGTAAATGCTTCTGCATGTGACGGGTGTTGACTTGTGCAGCAGACGCATGCGTGAACGCGCTCAGAGACGTAGGGGCCCGCGGGGCGACACTCACACAGACTTTGCTGCTACTTTCTCAGTTCTCCCTCCCTTTTCTTCATAGGCGCCTTCGTGTTCACAGAAAGAAATGGACAG
The DNA here is from genome assembly GCA_000727475.1 of Sarcocystis neurona. Classification (NCBI taxonomy): domain Eukaryota; phylum Apicomplexa; class Conoidasida; order Eucoccidiorida; family Sarcocystidae; genus Sarcocystis; species Sarcocystis neurona. The sequence continues at coordinate 301,979 of KL647301.1, read as the reverse complement.
CAACATACGCGTGGTGGTCTTCTGTGGTCTATTATATGTTGCTAAGCCTTGTTTGTGTCTTTGCATCCTGCGGACATGCAGAAGAGTAGACGGGCTGGGAGACGGGAGAATGCAAAGAAAGACGTTTTCTGCCCTTGCGAGTTTCTGCCCATAGAAGCAGGTGTCTGCTTTCTACCAAGGGCCCCCGTTGATATGCAAAGGAACGCTTTCGTTTACATATATTTGAAGGAAAGACAGAGATTTCCTTGGGGCGGCGGAATCCTACAGCAAGGCAGAAACAGAGGAAAAGAGAAACACACACTTGGACTTAGACATACACATGCATACAGAGATTACATACTAAAAGATTGCGCATACCCCTGTTATACATATATATATATATATATATATGTGTACATATACATATAGATATTTACTTGTGTTTACGTGCGTGCGAGTGTGTACCGGTATTCTTTGCCCTGTGGCGATTCTACACTTAGCTAATGCTGCATGCGCGTAGCATCACACAAGTGCGTGTGTATCTACCTTTGGGACACAGCTATATGTGTGGAGAAAGACCAGGAAAGGAAGAGAGGGGGAGAGAGAGAAAATGGTGCAAACACACACAGGAGACTATTCACAGATTTCCTTCTGCCGTTTGCATGCTTTTCTCCCCCTTATTTTCCTACAGATACGATTGACAGCTGGACAAAGGTGCAAGTCCTCTGGACTTCCCTTGAGCCCGTCTTCACCGGAGGCGACATTGCAAAGCAAATGCCCGCGGAAGCGAAGCGCTTTCACGGCATTGATAAAGACTGGGTAAGAACGACCCTCGGGTGTATGTACACCGTGTCCGTTTCGCTACGTGTGCCTCTTGTCCGGTAATTGCGAGGTCTGTTTCGACATCCGCAATCTCCTCCTAGCCATTTGCAATGAGTGCCCCAGTCTTTAGCTTCTGGTGTACGGACACCGCGGGTACGATTTACATCACTTGCGCCTGGTACGTGCAAACGCGGCAACAGTTGTTGTCCGGTGTATGTACACCCTGTAGGCTACGGTAGCTTGCGCACCCCAAGGCCTGCTGCTTTGGGAGAAAACTCTAGCCGGTGTAGTTGAAAAAAACTCGTTACCCTGCTTCCAGTATACGTACACTGCAGTGCTCAGCGAGTTCTTGTTCGTGATGACTAGCAGCGAAACGTTCTGTCCTTGCAGAGAGAATACGCCAGGGTTTACGTGAGTCAGGAGTGGACGGATTTGTAGAAGAATTGCTAGTTCGTTTCCTGGCGAGTTTATTCGCGAGCCTCCCTACAAAGAGTGCTCAGTACATCACGGGGAGTGCAAAGCGTCGATTCGCTGCAGGTGTACGTACACCTCACAGTGTGCACGTTGACATCCAAACGAGACAGCAGACGCTTCGTTGCGCTGACAGCAGAGTGTCAGAGCTTCTCTTTGTCAAGCGCGTCTCTTCTGTAGCGTTCGCTGAGACAAAGAAGTCTGATTTGCCTTCATCCAATTCAGGAAACCGCTTCAGACTACTTTGATCAGGTGTACGTACACCCCAAGGTTGGGAGGGCTCAGTGTTTCGACTGCGTTTCGCTTGCGTCTGCTTCTGCACCGTCTATTCTTCTGGCTCTACCCCACTTTCGAGGGTCACTTTCCCTCTCTGCTGCCGCCGTTGCTTCTGTATTTGCCGGATTGTCGCGAGACACCTGCACCTGTCTATCTTTCTCCTCCCTCTCCTGCTGGCGCTGCTGCTTCTTTTTCTCCTCAGACGAAAATTATGGGGAAGGCAGCAGAGACAGTGGTGGTAGTGGAGTGTTGCCAAAACGAACTGCTGAAGCAGCTGCTGCCGGTGCTGCACGCCGGCCTCGAGAGTTGCCAGAAGTCGCTTGAGTCGTACTTAGAAGGAAAGCGCAACAAGTTCCCCCGCTTTTACTTCGTCTCGAACCCCGTGTTGCTAAAAATTCTCTCCCAAGGCTCTGACGCAGACTCTGTGCAGGAAGACTTTGTCAAGCTCTTTGACGCCATTTCTCGCGTAAGTCCGGCTTCCCCCTGAATTTCTGCAGTTCTGCATGCATGCGAGTCTTTCTGCATGTAGTAAGCGTCCACGTATAACAAGCTGCTCAATATAATACAGGTCTGTCAGGCTGCGATTTGAACCCGCTACTTCTTGACAACTCCCGTGTTCTGCCTCACAGACCTTTTCCCAGTGCTGTTGCCTACTCGTGCGCAGTCGTCACCTGCACGAATTCAGCCTTGTTAGGTTCTTCCTGCTGCTCTCCCTTTCTGTGCTACCCCACGCCTGTTATCCTCGGGCAGAGGCCCTTGCACTCCTCGCTTGCTGCAGCTGCAAACAGGAGGAAGCCCTCTGTCTCTTGCTTGGGGTGAATCGAGGATCACAACATCCCGGCTGCGGGAGAATTCCTCTTTACAACGCATCATCTCACGCATGCATGCAGCAGCTCACGTAGGAAAGGGCGGGTGTGCGCGTCTTCTGTACTCGAGAAGTGCAGCCTCGAGGAGAGAAGCGACGTTTATCTATACCGCCCCAGCACCTCAGGTGAAAAGCGTTCCTTTCCTCACGTCCGACCCCGTCTTGTTGGCGCATGCGTGAGCATGTCTTCAAGTCTGGGACGTCGGAGTGCGGTCTAAGTTCCGAACGAGACTGGTTTAACCCCTGCCAAAAGTTCTAGAAGAAGCAACTTTCTCCTTGACACTGGTGCGGAAGTGTGTGACACTCTTTTCTGGCTTTTGCCCATGCAACTACGGCAGGAGCTGGCGTTGCGACTTCTCCACTTTTTGGCTAAAGCAGTGGAACTCCATCGCCTTTCTTCCCGACGTTCTCTGCAGACGTAGGCGCACAGCTCCTCGTATAGACCCGCAGCTGTTTTTGCTTTAGCGGACCTAACGAAACCTCTGCGTCTGGCGATCTTCCCGACGTTCTTCAAGAAGCTGCTGTTCCCCGCGTGCAAACTGGTTACCCGCAGCAGGGACTTTGCGTCGTCTTTGATGCGTGTTCTGCGACTGCAGCGGCACAAAGACACACACACACACACACACGTGGTTGCTGCTGCTACTGCTGCGCTCGTACAGCCCCGGCTTCCTGCCGAGCCGCAGCACCGACACGTCTGTTGCCATTGAGGGAAGTTTGTCCCTCGCATCTCACTGCTTCTTCGTCAACTCCCGATTACGCTTCCTGGCTGCAAGAAGATGTTGTGCGGCTCCCCTGCTGCTGCTTCTGCTCGTGCGGCCTGTGGCGTGTGTCTTCTCGTGCTGCGTCCCGCCGCGCGTGTCGCTAGTCTTCCTGTGTGGAGTTTGGACGAAGTAAGTCTTCTCCTTTTTCGTTCCTCTCCTGGGAGTCTTTATCCCTCCTTCTACGGAAGTGCAGCCTCAAGCAAGAACCGTCTGAGAAGCCAGAGAGGAGGCTCGCCCTACTCACTGTTTCCTCACGCGTAGAGTTACTGCAGAGAAGGCAGCCATTTGTGTTGGGTCGCGTAGACGTGGGGACGGTGCTGCTGCCTGTGCACCTGCAGGGGTAAACATGTCCCTGCATGCGGGCAGCCCTGTTCAGGCTTGCAGTCAGCGAAAAGCCGATACGCCGTTGAATCTTGAGGCGTCTGCTTCTCGCATGCAGCTGTGCGGCAGAAGAAGGCCAACAACGCCCAACAAGAAAGGCAGCTTCCTTTTCAGCGATGGAACTTTCCTTTCCGCTTCTCCCTGTGACGAAGGGCTGTTGCTGCTGCATTTGCGGCTCGTGCTGCCGTTCTGCTGGCAGCTCCTGTTGGTGTGTGGGGAGACGGCTGCTGCGGACTCTGCTGCTTGTTGTAGATTCAATAAGTTTCCCCTTTTTACTCTCCTCAAGAATCGCCGAGATGTAATTTCTTCACGCCCAGGCCCCGCCCTCACAACGGCCCCTTTGGAGAAGAGACGTTACCCTGCGGTCTGCTGCTCCTGTCACTGCTGCCGCTGCTGCAGCAAAAAAGACTCGTGCAGCTGCTGACGAGGAGCCAGAGTCCTCCTACTGCGCGTTCGTCGTGACCACAGACTGCTGTCTCATGTGACCCTGCACTTCTTCCTGGCCGTAAACCTCCCTTCTGAATAACAGCTTCATCTCTCTACGTGTCTTTGTATGTATGAAGCAGGCGTGTGCACCTGCTGTTGCAGCAGATCCTGCGCGTTCTTCGAACTCTATTTGTGTACATATAAATTCCTCCTCGGTATCTCAGGAGACTGCAGGACAGGCAGGAAGGTGCAGTGTCAGCAGTCCTCCTTTGAGGCCTCGACGTTCAAATATTTTCTCCTCCTATGTCGACTTTGGCGGTAGAAAACTTTCCTTCTTTGCCGCCTTGACTGCATGCAGCGTGTGTGGGCGCAGACGTATCTCCCTGTACGCGTGTGTGTACGACTCCCACCGGTGTCTTGCTGCTGCTGCTGCTGCTTTGCCCTCTGCCCCGTTGCGCAGGTCGTGTTCGACAAGGAAGACAAGAAGAAAATCGTCAAAATCAAGGCGGTCCTGGGCACTGCAGAGGAAGTCGTCACTCTAAGTTCACCGTTAAAAGTCGAAGGAAATATCGAAGATTGGCTTCGTGGCTTGGAGTGTCAGATGCAGCGTTCGGTGAGACGAGACTGCAAGTACGCCGCTCATGAGACGGGCCTGATCTACAACCAGATGACCCTGCGAGAATTCTGCGACAGGTATATCGCCCAGGTAAATCCCGTGCCCAGGCTTCCTCCCTGTTTCCAGAAAAGAGGACCTCCGCCTGCTTTGTCTACTTCTGTGACTGCTCTGCGAGAACTGTCCCAGCAGCGGTGCCTCCTGCGGCTGCCGCTCTTCGCCTGCCGACTCCTGCTGCTGCTCCTGCTCTGATTGTCGCCGCTGCTCTTGCTGCTGCTGCTTTTTGAAGGCTGCTTCTGCGAAGATTGTTGCTTCCGAAGCCCTGCTGCTCTTGGCTTCTTCGATTCTGCTGCTGCTACTCCGCAGTTGCCGCGGCTGCTGGTGCTCCTTTTTCAAACTTCGCAGACTTCCTCTCAGCTGCTGATGGCAGTGCGTGTTGCTTCCTCCTGCTGCTGGCTCCTTCTGCTCCTGCTGCTGCTGCTCCGGTTGCTGCTGCTGCGGCTCGAGTTGCTTTTACCACCCTTCTGATGCCTGCTGCTGCTGCCGCCCACGAGGAGTTTTCGGGGCATGTCTGCTTGGCCCTTGGCGGAGAGGCAGATCGCTGCGTCGTCATATGACTGTGGGTCATGGACAAGATGCTTTTTGTCTGCCGCCCTCGTCGGCGAAGTCACTTCTCGAAGAAAGTTGCAGTGAGGGGGTTCAAGCGAGGACATCCAAGCCCTTTTTGTTTTTGCAGCAGTGTGTGGTATCCACATGCAGTTTAGAAGCACATTGCCCATTTTATCTGCTCGTCGTAGAGAAAGAAACACAGAGACGTAGAAACTCCACAAAGAGACACACTTGTCAGGGTCTCCTCATCTCACATATATACGCAGGCGTACACCTATACTTATATATGTACACCGACGTCTATATATACACACGCATGCACCACCGAATACGTGCGCACAAACATGCACGCACACACACACATAGACATATATATATGTGGGCGTATATATCGGTAGATATTGTTTGCTCGCCGCAAAGACGTCGTAGAATCCGCTCCTTTTCTGTCTTTTCTTCCTCTCTTCCTTTTGCGTCCTCTCTTTTGACGTATGTAAGAGCATATCTCTAAACGTACGTATACTGACGGCCGCATGGGACTCGCAATAACGGGCAACGTGGTTACATATAGGCATCCTACACGCAGACACGAATGTCTGCAAATGTCTACCGTTTCTCTTGTGTGTGTGTGTGTGTATGCCGACTTCCTTCTTTCTGAGGGCAGCGGTTTCTGGGAGGTTCCTTGTTTTTCCCCCATGTGTGCGCGCATCTTTGCTCGTCGTCTCTCTCTGACTGACGGACGGACCTGTTCACGGTAGACTTGTGTTCAAAAGCGCTGTCTACCTCCTCCAGATGGTTGCTTTCTAGAAGCTGATGTATGCCCTTTTCTGGCGGAAAAAAAGACCACGTGTGTGCTTCTGGCTACGTGTTTGCTGTTCGTCTCCTCCCACCCGCATTCAACAGCGCTCTCCATAGAGTCCCCGTCCGTCTCTTCCTCGGGCAGAGTTCTCTGCCTCTGTCTCTCTGATTTTCTCTCTTAAACCCCCTCTTCGTCCTATTCGCCTTCCCCCGTATGTTCGTGCTTTTCCACTTCTTCTTGCTGTTCTTCCTTCTCCCCTTCGTGGCCTCTGTCTACACTTGTGGCTCTCCTTGCTGGACAGACACACGCAGGAGCTGGCCAGTCGTCGGCGAACATATTTTCCACGTAGCGAGGACGAGATAAAGGAAGAGAGAAAGACAGAGGGAAAAGAATAAGTGAAAGGGGAAAAGATGGAGGAAAAGAGGGAAAAGGAGTTGGGAAGTGAGGAACATATATGCATGACAGTGTTGGATGTCGATTCTGCCCAGAAACACACGCACATGCAATGCTTGCCGAGTCTTTTACTCGCACAAGGTCATCGTCCATTCCCTTTCGTTCATTCTGCAGAATCTACGAAACGGCAATATACTTTTACATACATATATACATATATATATATACATGTATATACGTGTGTGTGTAGATCAGGTTAGTTCGCGGGACTGACAATACATACATATATACATATATATATGCGTATATACATATATGAGGTTACTTCTCGGAGACTGGCAGCGTGCATATATATGTGTGGAGATGTATATATGTATACATGTCAGATTACTCTGCGGAGACTGGCAATATATACACACGTATATATGTATATGTATATATATAGCAGGCTACTCCTCGGAGACTGACAATATGTATATATATGTGTGGAAACGTATAAAAGTATACGTATCAGGTTAATCCGCGGAGACCGGCAATATATATATATATATGCGGGGACCGTTTTTTCTGTGTCCGAGTGGGTTGTTGCGCTGCAGGTGGCACTGCTGGGGATTCAAATGATATGGACGGCGGATTGCCAGGAAGCCCTGGAGAAACTTTTCAGAGACAAAGACAAGACGGCATTAAATTCGACGAGCAAGAAGTTTGTGGCCATGATGACAGACCTCGTCACCGCTTGTCTCTCTGACCTGGGCACGCAGTTAAATCGAACCAAATATGAAACTCTTGTTACTATACATGTCCACCAGGTACGCCTTCCTCACCACCCCTGTGCATATCTCTATTTCTTGTTCTTTCTCTCATCCTTGCTGCTGCTGCCCGCCTTCCCTTCCTTTCCTCCACCTTCGCGTTTTGCTACTCCTCCTGCTCCTACCGGTACTGCAGCGGCTAACGGAATTCCTGCTGCTGTTGCTTCATCCCTTCTCCTGCGGCTTCTCTCAGTTCCCGGTTGCTTCTCTTACTCTCCTGCTTCTTCTGTCACTCTCCTGCTTCTCTGAGTCCCGTGTTGCTTCTGTGACTCTCCTACTGCTTCTCGTACTCTCTTGCTGCTTCTCGTACTTTGCTGCTGCTTCTCTCAGTCCCCTATTGCTTCTCTTACTCACCAGCTGCTTCTCGTACTCTCCTGCTGCCTCTCTCAGTCCCCTGCTGCTTCTGTCACTCTCGTGCTGCTTTTTGTACACTCCTGCCACATTTCTCGGTTCCCTGCTGCTTCTCTTATTCCCCTGTTGCTTCTCTCACTTCCCTGCTGCTTGTCTTACTCTCCTGTTATTTCTGTCACTTCCCTGCCGCTTTCCTTATTCCTCTGTTGCCTCTCTCATTTCCCTGCTGCATCGCTTACTCTCCTGCTGCTTCTCTCACTCGCCTCGTGCTATCCTCTCCCTCTGACTGCACTTCCCCTTGCTGCATCTACTTCGCGGAATCCTTCCTTTGCGGTGTTGCTGCTGTTACAGCTGCTGCTTCCCTCACCCTCCAGGTGCTGCTGCTGGTGCTTTTGCTGTCCCTCCAATTGACGATGCTCTGGCTGTTACCTTGCTGCTGTTGCTGCTGGTGCCGTTGCTGCTGCTGTCGTAGCTGCTGCTGTCGTAGCTGCTGCTGTCGTTGCTGCTGCTGCTGCCGTTGCTGCCGCTGCCGTTGCTGCTCTCTCCTTTTCCGCTCTCTTCTTGGCGGCTGCTGCTTTCTCTCTTCCACCAGCAGCAGGGAGTCTCCCTCATTTTGTCCCGGTTTTTCTCTCTCTCTGAATTTTCCCTTCGCGAGTTCATCCGTTTCCGTGTCTTGTCTCTCGTGCATTTATGAGCCGTCTTCTCTATTTGCTTCCTTTTTCCTTTTCCGCTTTCCCCATCTTCCTCCTTCGTCTCCACGTTAAATCTTCTCCGACGTTCTGCTCTGCTCTCTCTTCCTTCGTCTTCTTTTTCCCCATCAATTTCCATCCGCACTTCTCCTTCCTCCTTCTCCCCCTCCAGCCTGTCGTGTTCCACTTTCTGTCCTCCCCCTCGTTTGTCCCTCGGGTTCCTTCTTCTCTTCCTCTCCCTTTTCGACATCCCTCTGCTGTTTGCCTTTTCTCTTCACATCCACCGCTCGTCTTCTTCCCTTTTCTCCCTTCTTTCCGGTCGGTGCGCGCTTGCCACTCGACGTCGTCTGTCTTTTCTGCTGCTGTGCCGCGCAAGTATTGTGAAGTCTCTCCACGTCTCTATTTGCTACCGCTTCCCCGTCGCAGAGATACACACTCGTGGCAGCTTTTTCTCCCTTTGTTCCTCGGCGTTTCTCCTCCTCTTTCTTGTCATCCAGAGGGACGTCTTCGCAGATTTGTGGAAGAAAGTGAAGGAACATCGTTTGCGAGATTCTACGGACTTCGAGTGGAACAAACAAACCCGACTCTACTGGAAAACTGACACGGACAGCGCCCTTATCGCCATCGCTGACGTAGAGTTCAACTATTCTTACGAATATCTAGGAGTCAAGGAACGTCTAGCCATCACTCCTCTTACCGACAGGTGAATATCTTTTTAATCTGCTGCCTATTTTTTTTCAACCTCTCTTCATCCTTCCCGTTCTCAACTCGACGGCTTGCTGCTGTGGCGCTTCACCGGAGGCCAGGAGGAATCTTGTGCCCGTCGGTATGTGTATGTGGGTGCGGGGGCCACTGCTGTTGCTGTTGCGGGGTGCGCGTGGAAGGAAAAGTGTCTTCCTGCTGTCGCCGTCTTAGCAAGGGAACGAGAGCTTAGCTGAAGCAGCAGGCTTTCCTTTCCTTTCTCTAGGAGGGTCTCCTATGTGCCGGAAGAGAGTCCAATGGACAAAAAAGGCGCGCCTTCCTCTACAGAGTCGTGCCTGCGAAAGACACCAGCAAGGAGGCGGTCGACGGCCACAGAGACCGCCGCCAACTGACGCATTGCGGGAGGTTATATTCCTCAACAAATGCTTGGAGAGAAAGGCTTTGGGGGAAGGGGAGCTGCAGAGAAAATCCGGAACAGTTATGGCAGGGATACCGACCCGGCGCCGTCTCGTCCTTCTTTCTGTCTCTCGCTGACGTGACACTCCGCGTGTGATATTGCTGCCATACGTAGTTGTACGAGGCTGCAGAAGAGGTTGTGGACCTCTTCCTCTCCTTCGTCCTCTTCACCTTCGGCATGTTTCGGTTGCTTGCCTTTCGTGCTGCGGAGGAGGCACTGGGGTCGTCGCCCAAGAGAAGAAGCGAAAAGTAGAAGAGATCAGAGCAGAAAACAGCAAAACTCGCAGGAAGAGCTGGAGAGGAACTGGTCCCCGTCTCCTCTTCAATTGTCTGCAAGAGAAGATAGGGTAGATAGAGGAGATCGAACCCAGATATGCCAGGTTCACTAGTCTCGTGCGTAAAATTCACTGTTGCGCCTCTTCCCGCCCCCCCACGTTGTCGCTACTTTACAGCCACAACTCCCGTTTATACGCATGATACGCCAACGCCTACGCGGGGACCTCCCCCGTAGCAGCAGCTGGATTTTTATCTGAGGTACTGGCAAATGAGAACAGCAGCAGGAGTGCTCCGGGAGGCGGTTTGTTGGTGACCCGTAGTAGCAGCGGCAGGAAGAGAAGCGTAGAAGAAGAAGGTGGAGGAGAGGGAGAAGCAGCAGCAGCAGCAATGTGAACAGGAGCAGCAGCAGCAGATGGAGCTTGTTGCCGGCAGCAGTGCGCCGCAGCAAGAGTCTAAGTAGTGGAGAAGCAACGTAGAGGAAGAGCGGCGGCAGCCACGGCAGGAGAAAGGATGAGCAGGAAATATACTCTGAAAGACAGCAGTGGAGGAAGTACTCGATGAAGTATACAGCTGCACCACTGGTAGTAGTGGGAGTAGGAGTAGTACTGGTAGCAATAAGAGCTGCAGCAGGAGACGGAAGACCGAGACGAAGAGTAGTAACGGTCGCGGCGTTTCTGCGGCCACACGAACCAGAGAAAGGACAGACGTAGGGCAAGGGAAGCCACTCTTCAATTGAAAAAGAGTCGAAGAAACGGACTTCTTCGCACTCAAACAAACGCACGCACATGTCTCCGACGTCCACTTCTTTCAGCTGCGTTTCCTTTCTCTCTTCCTCCCCGACTCTCTCTTTTACTTCTTGAGGAGGAATTCGCAGAAGTTTCCAATACCCAGGAGAAACTACAGGACTTCCACGTTTGTGCTCTGTTTGAACGCGACCTTTATCTTCGTGGTTCGCATTCTCTCCTTCTTCTGCAAGGAAATGTCAACACAATCAGCTGTGTGGACACAAAAGTGGCCACAAAAGTGGCATACGCATCTGCAATCCACGCGTCTTCGAGTGACTTCCCCTCCCTTTCTCAAGACTGCAGCTCGTCCAGTTCACTTGTTCATCTTTGTCTCTGCAAGACTGCAGCTCGTCCAGTTCATTTGTCCCCCTTTGTGTCTCTATTACCGTCTCCTTGCTGCTTTCACTTCTGCTCTCCGTCCAGATCCACTTTCCCTCACACAGACACACATACGTGTGTGTGTCCGTGTTTTCTGTCTTCCCGCTCTCCTTTTCGAAGATTTCTTCCGGGGCCCTTCCCCTTCCCCGGTCCCTCTCACTGCCGCTCTTCTTCTTCGCCTTCTTCTTCCTCTTCTTCTTCTTCGCTCTTCTCTTCTCAGGTGCTATCTGACCTGCTCCCAGGCGCTCGGAATGTTCTACGGAGGGGCCCCAGCAGGCCCTGCAGGAACGGGGAAAACGGAGACGGTGAAAGATATGGGGAGGACGCTTGGCGTGTTCGTCGTCGTGACGAACTGCTCAGATCAACACAGATATAACGACATGGCCAAGATTTTCAAGGGACTGTGTCAAAGCGGACTTTGGGGCTGCTTTGACGAGTTCAACCGGATTGATCTTGAAGTCCTCTCTGTCGTCGCGATGCAAGTCAGAAAGAAAGACAAAGAAAAAGCCACACACATGCACACGGGACGGCCGCGTAGCAGAGCGAGTCTTGTCGCAGTCGCTGGCGAAGCGACGAGAAGAGCAGAAGAAAGGAGACGAGAAAGACGCAAAGAAGAAGTGGATCAAAAGAGCAGGAAAGGGCGGTGGCGGATTGGGGGGAAACGAAGAGAGAGAGACAGAGAAGGAGAGCCAGAGAGTGTCGAATAGAAACCGAAGAAAGGGGGTTGGCAAGAAGAGACGAGCAAAAAGACACACACACATACACACTCACACAGAGAGAGACGAAGATAGAGAGAAGAAAGGAAACGGGAGGGGGGAAGAATGGGGAGGGAGAGAAGAAAAGGAGAAGAAATAGACGAGAGAATTGGCCGGGAGAAGACGAAGAGCTGCCGCGGTATGGAAAGTGGAAAGCAGAGAAAAACCAACCAGCACAGGCGGGGTGGACGGGACAGGAAGAGACGAAGGGCTGAAAGAGAGAAGATATAAACGGGGAGAGAGATATAATGAAAATATATATATATATATGTGTATTCGGAGAACGGAAAGGAGAGCAAAGTGAAAAAGGAGAAGAGGAGAACAGAGGGACAAGAAGACAGAAGCACGGCTGCGAAGGGATCGTAGAAAAGGAGGGAGAGGGCGACTGGGAGACGCACGAGGAAGACACAGCAGAAGAGAGGGTGCGTGAAGGGAGAGGAGATACCAAAAGAGAAACTTCAAGAGAAAGACGAGGGACGGACGGGAAGGAAAAGACAGCAAAGCAGAGAGGGGGAAAAGTTCACAGCAAAGAAGAAAGGGTGGAAGAACAGAAAGGAAGACTAACGAAGAGGACATATGCTCCCGAACGTTCTAGAAGAAGCGCTCTGCATATGAAACTATCTATTCAAGAAGCTTTCCACGAATCTACCTATAAAAGGTGCTCCACAAACATACACATAGGTCTGTATTTGAACACTTGTGTATATAGAGGGAGGAAGACAGAGAGAAGCCCTCTGCACCTTTGCACGTGTATATGCCGGGAGACGGAAAGCGAGGAAGAGGGAAGCAGCGAGACACAGAGATATGGAAGGACAAAAGGAGAAGATGGCGACCCTCTCGAGGATGTTGTGTGTCTGCTGCTCCTGCTGTTGCTGCTGCTGTTTTTGCCACGCAGATCGAGTCTATCACAACTGCGAAGAAGCAGGGGGTGAAAACTTTCATGTTCCCCGGGGAGGCAGCTCCCATAAAACTCGTCCCTTCGACCGCGTACTTCATTACGATGAACCCCGGCTACGCAGGAAGACAGGAACTTCCTGAAAATTTGAAAGTTCTCTTCAGAAGCGTCTCCATGATGGTCCCCGATCGGCAAATCATCATCAAAGTAAAAAACGCCCAACTTCTCCCGGCATCCCATCTCTCTCTCTTCCACAAAAACTGCAGAGCTCCACACACACGCAAACCCGCCTTCCCACCGCATCTCTCACACACGCACAAATGTCTCTCGATACATACATACGCACACATACACATACATACACATGGATATACATACATATACATACATACAAGTACATACATACCAATACATACATATACATACATATATATACATACATATACATACATATACGTACATACAAGTACATACATACATATACATACATATACATACATATGCGTACATACAAGTACATACATACATATACATACATATACGTACATACAAGTACATACATACATATACATACATATACATACATATACATACATATACATACATATACGTATATACAAGTACATACATACATATACATACATATACATACATATACGTACACACACATACATACATACATACACATACATACATATACATACATACAAGTACATACATACATATACATACACATACATACATATACGTACATATGCATACATACATATACATACGTACGTATACATACATGCATAATCATACATACATATACGTACATACACGTATATACATACATATATTCATAAACTTACATATATGAGAAGAAAGTCTGGCTACTTTTCTAGGAGAAGCCGGGGCAAAGAAAGGGCCTAGAGAGAAGAAGCTTTCAATGGCTCCTATATTTGTAGACGTCGTGCGCATGCACACAGGTACCCGTAAAGTCGAAATTTTGCATAGCAGCGTACATCTCCGTCTCTCGCATGAAACGACTCAACAAAAAGCCGCATATGCAGGGAGACTTCTCCGCCAGTCGCGCACGTCCTCCCCGTCGCAGATGCACGTGCTGCGTGGAGACACTCTCGCTGCACCCTCCACGGAGACAGAGACACGGAGACACGGAGGAGGGAGACACGAGGAGACGAAAAAAAAGGGGGAGACAAGCAGAGAGACACACAGACAGAAATTATGCAGTCTCCTAAACGTGACTTCCTTCGCCATATATATATATATGTGTGTATATACGTATATGTAGATACAAGAGGGGAAGAGAGGGAGACACACACAAGAAGTGTAGGGCAAAGACACCGGCAGGCAAAGAAGTAATCTTTTCGAACACGACTTTTTCCGGCATATATATATACATGTATACCAAGAGAAAGTGGGTGTAGAAGGTGTGATACGTACGTATGTGTCCATTGCAGGTATGTGACAGTTTCTCCCTGGATTGCTATACTCCGCCCATGCAGGGATGTGTACACATGTGTACACACGTATTTGATAGAGTATACATATGTCTCTCTCTGCTAATAGCAAGACACCGACACACATATATATAGGGAAGTAGGCGTGTTTGTGTGTGTCTCTGCTGTGCATATCTGCCGCTACGGGGACGGACACGTGTGTGGGGCTGTGCGAAGGCAGGCACTTGCGGCTGCATGTGCCGCTGGTTCTCTGTCTGTTTCTATGTGCGTTCAACTCTTCCGCAGTCGCCCCGCCACCTGTCTCTGTTGTTGTCGCGTGTGTGTGGGGAAGACAGGCGCTTCGTCTCCCCGGAAAGCCGTCGCAGCAGCAGCAGGACTGGCTCGGTCTGCTGCGGCGACGCGACCACGTCTTTGTTCCTGCTGCTGCTGCTTCTTGACTGCAGGTGAAGCTTGCTTCGGTAGGCTACCTAGACATCGACAACTTGTCCAAGAAATTCAAAGTCCTCTACGGCCTCTGCGAAGAGCAACTCTCGAAGCAGCGACACTATGACTTTGGCCTGCGGAATATTCTCTCCGTCCTCCGCACCGCCGGGGCAACAAAAAGAGCCGAACCAGACGCAGACGAAGAGATGCTTCTCATGCGGTAAAAGCCAAAGCAGCAGCGATAACGAAGTCCACAGAAACAGCACCAGCAGGATCCACAGAAACAGTAGCAGCAGGGTCCACAGGAACAGCAGCAGGGTTCACAGGGACAGCAGCCGCAGGATCCACAGTAGCAGCAGTAGATTCCATGGCAGCAGCAGGAGCTCCACAGCAACAGGGTGCGCACCCGCAGCGGCATCAGATCCGCAGCAGCAGCAGCAGAAGATCCACAGCCGCAACAGCGGCAGCATGTTCACAGCAGCAGCATCAGGAAGGATCCACTGCAGGAGCGGCAGATCGACTGTAGTAGCAGCGGGGTCCATAATCGCAACAGCAGGGATGAGAAAAACAGCAGCAGCAGTAGCTGGATCCCCAGCAGAAGCAGCAGCGTAGATCCGCAGCAGCAGAACAAGATCTACAGCAGCACCAACAGCAGCAGCAGTAGAATACCCGGCAGCAACAAGAGCAGCAGACGCAACGGAAGGCCCCAGCAGCAACAACAGCAGCAGGAGTAGGATACACAGCAGCAACAACACTTTTAGTAGGAGCTGCAGGGATACGAGCGCAGCTACGTCGTTGTCCTCTGCCTCTGTTCTTCTCTGTTGCTGCTGTCGGTGCTTGTCTGCAGTAGCTTGTAGATCAACGAATTTGTTCTTCCTTTTGCTCCCGCTGCTGCTGCTTCCGGTGCATGTGCACGCGAGGTGACTTTTCCCCCGAAATCTCCTGCTTCCGCTTGCGACTTCTTTTCCCTTCTCTTCTGCCTCTTTTCTCATCCACATCTTTGTGCGTGAATGGGTTCGTGTCTCTTTTCCGCCCTCTCCGTCCTCTTCTTCTCCCTTTTCTTCTTCCTCTTTACCTTGCCCTGCCTGTGACTACGGCTCTGCTGCTGCTGCAGAGTGTTTTCCAGTCCACGTCGTCCCTGTTTTTCTGCTGCAGATACTTCTTGTGTGTGGGTAGCCGTCCTCGTGAGAAGCTGCTGCTGCTGCTCTACGGATGTGACGTGCAACTTTTTGGCCGTCCTGTCTCCTCGCGTGTCTCTCTTTCGCTGCCGCCGGGTCTCCGCGGCGGCTTGTCACTTCTCAAAGTCGTTCGTTCTTCTTCTTCTTGCTGCTGCTGCTGCTGCTCTTGGCGCAACCGCAGCACAGGCGTGTGTGGTTCCCTGATGGTTTCTCTTCCTGGCCGTTGCTACACCTCCTTATCTCCGCCTCTCTTTCTCTGCACGACTTCTGTTTTTCGCAGGACGCTGAGAGACATGAACCTCTCAAAGTTGGTGGCAGACGACGTGCCTCTCTTTCTGTCGCTGCTGAAAGATATTTTCCCGAAGCAGGCGGATCCTCCGAAGAAGTTGTACAGCGACGTCGAAGCAGCCGTCATTGCAACTATAGAGAAAAACAATCTTATTCTCTCCGACAAGTTCCTGACTAAAGTCATGCAGCTCTACGAGGTGAGACCGACCCTTCGAGCGCTACTGGCCGGGGCTCGGCGTACATCTGTATTTATGTGTGTCTCTGCGTGAAGAAGTCAGAGGCAGAGCCGTAGTTCCACAGCGACAAGTCTCCGTGTGGTCCCTGCAGCAGCATCAGCAGCGACAGCAGCAGCCGTCGCAGAAAGCCCGTGCCAGTAAGAAGACGCAGTTGCCCATGCCAGGGGGCAGTGACTCGCTTCTATAGTCCGACGCATGTTTACACATGCGTATAGGAAGTAGAAGGACAGATATAGATGTATACGTATATCAATAAACATGAGTACATATTGTGTGTGTCGGTCTCTGAAGAGCGAGACACGTCTTACACGCCCGCACGTACAAGTGTACATACGCGTATACATATACATATATACCAGTACATACACACTCATGTTATATGTATGTGTATGTACAGGCACGCATACGTGTACACAAACATGTATTCGGACACACATACATATGTACCAATAGATACAAATACGTTCTTTGTGAACGTATAGATACAGACACGTACACGTCTACATATACAAGTATATGTACACATATGCACATACACCCACACAGACACATACATACTTCATATATATATGTGCATACGCCTACACACACACGTATACGTACACACACACACATGTGTATACCAATATATTTGAATTCATACTGTGCGTCTATATATATATATATACAGAGACAGAGACACGAATATATCTACATTCGCAAGTGCACGTACGCATACATACGTATATATGAATATATATACACACACACACTTTACATATATATGTATAAGCACACGTGTGCGTAGACCAGTATACGTATTGGTGTGTGTTACTTTTGATATAAATATATGTACACATACATGTATACATATCCACAGATATACACAGACATATATATGTATATAAGGTGAACACACACACATCTATGCATGCCCTGTATAGAAGTCACACACCTCTTAACTGGGAAGCGGCAGTTCGGGGAAAAGAGGCAGCAGCGTCCTCGCCTGAGAGAGGGCTCTATGAAGTGCGTGAGCAGGAGTGTATGGAAAGGGACAGAGACGGGGAGACGCAGACTCGAAGAGAAATTAACGAGAAAAGGCTGCTTCTGTGCGTCTCGAAGAGAAGAATAGAAGTGACCAGCTGCGAAGAGGGCGACAAGGCGGGCTTCAGGGAAACGCGGTTTCTGTGTTGCTGCTGCAGGTGTATATGCGTCTTTAAATATATGTATGTGATATGGATGGCAGTGTGTATGTTGGCATATACGTATATGTTTACGTACTTTTGTATGGGTACCCACTTGTATTTGTATGCTGCTATTGCCCTCTGAAGAAGAAGAAAAAGCGGACACTTTGTGGAGATGGCACACGTTCTGTAGGACTCTGTCTCTGAATGCGTCCGATGTCTGTGCCCGGGGGCGGTGGTGCTGCTGCGGCCTTCCCCTCCTTTTCTGTGAAGAAGAAAAAGACGAACCCCACGTGTGGGTGGAGGCGCAGTTCCTCCTTGCCTCCCTCTCTGCATGCTGCTCTTCACTGTGCCACGCCGCTGATGCGGTTGCTGCTGCTGCTGCTGGGGCAGCTGCTGCTGCTGGGGCAACTGCTGCTGCTGCTGCTTCAGCGGCAACTCTTGGTGCTGCTGCGGGGCAGTTGCTGCTGCTACGGCGGCCAGTGCTGCTGGTGCATTCTTTTTCCTTCCCTCCTGTCGTCGCTGCCGTGCTGCAGACATCTATTGTGAGGCACGGGTTTATGTTGGTGGGGCCGACGTGCTCGGGGAAGACAGAAATCGCCAACACGCTGACGGCCGCGCTAACGACTCTCGGACAGGCCACGAGGAGCGTCATTATGAACCCGAAGGCAATTACTGCCCAGCAAATGTACGGCGTGAAGGACCCGCTGACGGAAGAGTGGACGCCCGGGATTTTCGCCTGGGTGTGGTTCAAGTATAACAACCGCTCGCTGAAATTTAATACGTGGATTACTTGCGATGGGCCCGTCGACGCCATATGGATAGAAAATTTGAACACCGTCCTGGACGACAATAAAATTCTCACACTGGCCAACAATGACCGCATCCCCATGACAGAGAACACCAGGTAGGAGGCGCAGGAACGGAGACACGGGAAAGGCGCAAAGGGAGGGGGAGACGCAGGGACAGAGGGAGACGGGGAGACAGCGCAGAGAGAGGAGACAGATAGAGAGACACACAGAGCGGTGTGTCTGCGAGAGAAAAAGATACACAGCAGGGATGGGAAGAGAAGACTGGTCCGCAGCAGACAGAAGAAGGACACAGAGGGAAGCAGCAAAGGACGCTTGCCAGAAGAAAAGAAAACGTTTGGCGGGGAAAAATGGAGAAGACGGCTGCCAAAAGAAGAAGATATGGGCAGTAACACCCAGGTGCAGCAACGGAAGGGAAAGTAGATTGGCGCCAACCTACGGGAAAAATTAGGAGGAGGGGGAACAAGGCAACGAACAAGTCGAAGTTGGGCGTCCGGGATATATCTCTATATATGGAGAGCTGCGCAGACACATAGAGAAATCTACAAAAGTGAAACAACAAAAGTACACATATGTATGGCGAATATATAAGAGGAAAAAGTTGCAAGTCAAATATATTTATATCTACATATATATATATATATGGAGAGATTTGCGTATGTAGTAGTGAGTCTACATATACGTAGAGCGAGAGAAGCATATATCTATGGGAAACGTACAAGAAAAAGAGGTTGCAGGTCAAATGTATCCATATACATATATGTGTGGAGAGTGTTGCATATGTAATAGTGAGTCTACACCTATTCAGAGTCAGAGAAGAATATGGACATGGGGGGTTTATAAGGAACTGAAATCGAGCGTTAAGTATGTCAATGCGGAGAAAAGACGCGCATGTATGTACGTTTATTTGCACGTGTACAGATGTGTATATATATACAAGTGTGTGGAGACTTAATACACGTTGATCCGTATATATACAGGTGAGCACATGTATATATACATAGAGAGAGAGATATGTGTGTGGAGAGTGACACTAAATCAATCGATCTATGCACAGGTGCGCGCGTATATATATATATATGTGTGGAGAGTACAGGGTTATGTGTGCGTAGAGGCGAGTGAGTGGTTGTGGATATAGATATTGCTGGGTATGTATATATGTACGTGATTCAGATATGGAGAGGTAGAGACATAGCGGCATGTATTAGGTGTACTGCTTCGCCGTCTCCCCCAACTTTTCACCGTTCTTCTTCGTTTTTCTTGGGTGTCACTCTTCTTCTTTGCCTGTCCCACTTTTCCTGCCTGCCTTCCCTTTTGCAGAATCGTCTTCGAGGTGGAGAATTTGAACAACGCCTCGCCTGCGACAGTCAGTCGAGCGGGCATCATCTACGTCTCGGCGTCCGACCTCGGCTGGAAGCCGCTCATTTCTAGCTGGCTCAATAGCCGAGGCTCCGCCACCACGGGCTCCAACGCGGCCGAAGAGAAGGCCATTTTGAAGTCCCTCCTAGACAAGTAGGTCGTGGCTCTACGTTCTCTGCTTCCGCGGCTTCTACGGGCAGGTCCTTTGGCCGCCTCAACTGGGAGGCAGACTCTTCACGCATTCGCACGCCTGGACAGCCACGGCAGAAGCAGCACTTCTACACCAGGCCATACACACCCCTCCACCTACACATGTGGACATATATATATATATAGATAGATAGGTAGATAGATAGATAGATATATTCTCCCCCGTAGACTTCCACAGGTCCGTCTCCTTGCCTGAAGAAGACGTCGTGGGCCTGTATGCAAGCGCGAAGGCTACCTCCTGAGAGGGGTCTATTACTGCGCAATGACGCATTGACGCTGCTTTACTTCAGTTGAAAAGTTGGGTAGATTTTTGTCTCTTTCTCTCTCTGTCTTGATCCGGTTTGCCATGCATTGACACGAGGAGGAAAGGCTGTTTTCTCTCGAAAAATAGAAAGACAGAGGAAGCGACGGGAGAAGCAGGTTGTTGCGTCGAAGATGGACAAGTATTTCCACCTTGCGTATCACTTTCGACACCCACGTACACACACAGATAAGTCTTTCTGCTCGTATGCGTGTGTGGTTGCATATCTCTCTGCAGACGTAAGTGAATTTTTCTCTACAAAGAAGGACAAAAACAGGCAGAGAGAACAGAGAGAAGAGAGAGCGAAAGAGAGACTGCCCAGGCATGCGCATCTGTATCTATAGAAACTTGCGAAAGACCTATACACACTTCCACACACCCAAGCATATATATATATATATGGTCACACAGATTTAGGTAAATATACGTTGCCGTGATGAGCCAAGTATATGCTCTGCTATCGGCCGGGGCCCTGTGCTTCACAGACGCGCGAGAGATGGACACAGATGTATACACACAGAGACAGAGGGAGAGCGGAAGAAGAAGACGCGCAGAGATAGAGGAAAAGAAAGGAAGAAATGCAGGGAGACAGCAGATACACGTACATGTCTGGGCGAGAAGACTTCCTGGTGATATGTGTCGCTTCGTTGCTGGCCCTCATGGGCGCTGTCTTTCTTTCTCTCCCCATCTTTGTCTGTGCGTCTGTGTCTGTCAAAATGTCCTCAAGTGAATTTACATCTGCAGGCCAGACGCGAAAGGATGGAAGTGCGTACCTACGTGTATATCCGTTTATAAACGTTGACGTGCTTCTGTATATTTGTGGACGGTGCTTGTTTGCCTTTCCCTCCATTTCCTCTCCTGCTGCTGCTGCTGTTTCATCTCTCACTTACTGCTGTTCCCCCGTTCTCCTTCTAACGACTGCGGTACTGCTGCTGTTGCTGCTGCTGCTCCTCCGTGTGCTGCTCTCTCCCTTTGTTCCTCCTGGTGCTGCGATTCAACCTACGTTTTCCACTGCTGTTGCTCCTCTTCTTTCCTTTTTCGCCGCGGCCTCTATGTGACGGGGCTGCTGGTGACTTGTGCTCCTCGTCGCTAACTTCCCTGTTGCTGCTGCTCTTCCTGCTGCTGCCTCTTCTATGATGCTGCTACTGCAGTTTTTCTTTGCGCAGTTCTTGTCTGCCACCTGCTGCTGCTGCCGCTTCTTCGCTCCCCAGAATTACCTCTCCTGCGGGTCCCTAATGTGTCCTGCTGCTGCTGTGCTATTGCGTCTCCTTCTTCTTTTTCTGGTCTGCAGTTGCTGCTGCTGTCTTCTCCGACACGAGTTTTTTTTCCGTATCTTATCAGCGGCTTGTTCTGTCTCCGGCATCGCTGCTGCAGCCGTCACTTTCGCTTCTCCTCTCTCCCGTCTTCCCTTCTGGCGTTCCTTTCCTGTTTTACTTTTCCCCCTGTCGTCCACTTGTCCACCGACTGGTGACTCTTCTGTCTAGACTGAAAACTACTTTCCCTTCTTTTCCTCTAGGGCCGCCTCCCTCCGTGCTTTGTCCTTGCTTCTTCGTTTCACCTTTTCACTCCTCCCTCGAGCCGGCGGTCACACCGTCTCCTGTGCAACTCGCTCCCCGTATGTCTGTTCCTCGCTGTTCTGTTCCTTAGTCTTACTTCTAGCCTTCCCTCTCCCGACTTTTCTCTCATTCTGCCTTTCTTCAAGCATTAACCCTTCTCTTTTTCCACCCACAGGTACTTGATCGATCAGAACACGCTAGATTTTGCGCTGAGAGAATGTCGGCACGTCATGAGTACCAGTGCCGCCATTTTGACCACACAAGTACTAAATTTGCTGAGCAGCTTGCTGCGTCTCTTTGAGCAAAGCAGCGGGGAACCGCTGACCCGTGTTCACTATGAAAGGCTGCTGCTCTACGCCGTTGCTTGGGGAGTTGGGGGACTGTTCGAGGTCGAGGACAGGATGAGATTTGATCAGTTCCTGAGAGAAACGTGTGGGGCCCCGTTCGAAGGGATCGCGACAGCAGCAGCTGCAGCGGGCGTTTCCGAGGGAAGCAGACGAGCCACGGGAGGAGCAGCAGCAGGACAAGAGGGCCGAGGAGGAGAAGACGGGACCGGCGGAGCGGGGGGAGGGACAATTTTCGACTATTTCGTGGATGTCAAAACGAGAGAATTTCGACGGTGGACCGCCCAGGAGTGGCATCCTTCACCAGGAAAAATTAGCTTTTCTTCAATTCTTATCCCCACTACTGACTCCGAGAGGTAACTGCCCTGGAGAAACACAGGCCTCGCGTGCCTTTCACAGCTGCAGCAGCCTGTCGCAGGGAGTAGGAGAAAGCAGAGGGCCTTCTCCGCTTATGCGTAGGCAGGGGACCAAAGACAGAGGGGGACATTCTTCTGGGCAGCAGGAGAACGCAGAGGGTCTTCTCCGCTTACGCGAAGGGAGGGGAACAAAGAGAGAGGGGCACATCTCCGTAGGCGTCTTTCTTCAGAAAGTTCGATTCAAGCAGACAAAAAGATATAGACAGAGAGGTCAACTGGTCAAAAAGGGCTCACGCTGCCAGTTGTAGATCAGTTGACTCGTGGAAACGTTCATCTACATACACGTATATTCGTATATATATACTCATGAACTGGACTTAGGGAGAGTAGTCTTTGCAGCTCCTCGTGTACACGAAGTTAACGCAAAATCCTTTTTCATTCACAAGAAGACAAGAGCCTTCGGCATTCCCAGAACGTCCCCAAGACCACATATACATATGTGTGTGCATATACGTTTACATATACATATATGTATATCTGTATATTTCCATATATAAATATGTGAGGGCACGGCGTAAAGAGGGCACGGAAGAAAGGCACTTTTCCAGCTTGTTTCTGTTCACTTTTTTTTGTGGGCGAAGGTTAGGACTGCCTTTTCTTCGTTTTTCCCTCTTTGTCTGCAGGGCAGAATATATTATCCGGAACTTGGCAAGTCTTCCGAGTTCACACAACCCGCCTTCCTATCAGTCCGTGCTGCTGGTCGGAGGTCCCGGGACGGCAAAAACTTCGACGGCGCTGCTGTATCTCTCGCGTTTCTCTCTAAACGTCAGACTGTGGAAGCGCGTCAACCTTTCTTCTGCAACAACGCCGGAGAGGTTTCAGCAGACGGTGGAGGCGGAGCTGGAGAGAAAAACGGGGAAGACCTACTGTCCACCGGCGGGGAAAGAAATGACTCTCTTTCTCGACGACATGAGCATGCCGCATGTCAACTCCTGGGGAGACCAGGTGACCCTCGAGCTCGCCAGACAGCTCATCGAGCAAGGGGGCGTCTACTTCCTCGACAAAGACAAAAGGTAGGCAAAACGAAAGTGTGGTGAAGACAGCCCGACAAAGACAAAAGGTAGGCAAAACGAAGGTGTGGTGAAGACAGCCCTCCGCGATGCTTCTGCTTTCGGTCGGATAAAACAGCGGTGTCTCTCGGTCTCGCTTTCTTCTTCATTTCTCTACGTCTTGTGCGGAGACTGCTGCTTCTTCCTCGTTCCTCTACGAAAGACAGACGACGTGCAGTGCAGACTGATAGATGCGTGGCCGCGGGTCGTGAGGTGTTCGTCCGCGGGTCGGCGGCTCTTTTCCTTCTCTTGCGCGGCGCTGTTCATCAACGCGGCTCCGCTGCGGGGACGGACATAAGCTGTGCCGTCCTGGCCAGAAAAGCAAGAGAACGCGGAAGGAAGTGATCTGTTTCTCGGTGGTCCCGAGCCAATGCCCAGGGCCACGGCAGAGCAAAGGGACGCGGCCTCCTCCGGTTTGTTGGCCTATACATATACATATATACATGTATGGGTGTACGCCGTTGATGCATCTCTGCGGGTGGGTGCTGAAGAAGAGAAGACGAAATGCTTGGGGGCGGCTGTTCTGCTGCCTTGGGAATTGCACGCGCGCAGTGTGTTGTTAGAGGAAGGCAGGACGAAGCTATTCATCCTGGCGTTGTGTCTTCCTTCCCACCGTAGACAGAGACTGACAGACAGAAAAGGGGCAAGAACGGGGAAGAGTCCGCGTGGCTACATATGGATGTGTGTTGCATTTAGAGATAGAGGGAGATAGATAGATAGACAGACGATAAATATGGAGAGGTGGACAGATAGATAGACAGACGGCAAAAGTGCAGACAAATAGGTACATAGGAAGATGGTTGTTAGATAGATAGATGACACATTTATAGATAGACAGGTAGGTGGTAGGCTGATGGATAAATAGATAAAAGAGAGGTGATAGATAGACAGTTGGATCAATTGGTGGCTGACTGATAAACAGGTGGTTGATAGATAGATAGACACAAAGATAGATAGGTGGGCAGACAGACAGATGGAGAAATAGATAGAGAGATAGATAAATTGGGAGACAGATAGATGATTGGCAGATGGACAGATGATAGAGAGATGTTGGAGAGACACACGGATAGATACGCAGGTAGATAAATAGAGATAGGGTAGACACACAGATAGATAGACAAACTATCGGTAGAGACGTAGATGATAGAGAAATAGGTAGGCGATGAAGAGCTGGATAGCCAGGTAGGTAGGTAAGCGATTAGCAGATTGATAGGCGATAAACAGAGAGCTACACAGGCGTAGATAGATACATGGACAAGTAGATAGATAGATGATTGGTGGATAGCTAGACGGCAGGCAAATGGTAGAGAGGTAGATAAACAGATAAATAGGAAGGTGACACATAGGTGGGGAGATCAATAGAGAGGCAAATAGATGAATAGGCAAATAGATAGACGATAGGTAGGTAGGTGGTCGATAGACAGACAGGTAGCTAGAAAGAAGGTCAGTACACAGGTAGATGAGAGAGAGATAGATAGGTAGCTGATAAAGAGGGGGTTACGCAGGTTTATCTACGGGAAGTTGATAAATAGGCTGGTGACATAAAGAGGTGTATAGGAATAGGTATAGAGAGACGGTACACATGTACAGATGTGGAGGGAAGCTGGACGTGCAGCGGGGCGTATCCCTAGGAAGCGCCAAGGACGTCGCTGTATTCGTCCCGCCTAGCAGGAAACGGGTAGAGAGAGCCTTGGGCCTGTCTTGAGAGCAAGAAGTGGTTCTCCTCCTTTTCCGTCTTCTAAATCGAAACTGGGGCAGAGACACTCGTGGAGAGGCGGGAAGAAAGGAAACCGCGGGGTGGAGAGTTGCTGACTGCAGCCCAGAGCTTCCTCGGGGAGCAGCGGGATCCACCAGCAGCGCCGGGGAAGAGACGAGTGAAAGGAGACGAAACAGCAGCAGTAGAAGCAGCAACAGAAAGGCTGGAAGCGAGACGGACAGAGAGACAGAGGGACAGTGCCCCTCGCCATTCTCTCCGCCTGCGGGCAAAGCTCCGGCACGAGAAAGTTCACATACCGAGGGTCCATTTGACTCTCAACAAACAGTAAATATATGGTCACGCATATATATGTGTGGATGTGTTTCTCCCCCTCTCTCTATACATGTATGGAGCTGTGCTGAATTTTCTAAGGGAACTGAGACACATATATGTATGGGTGTGTGATTGAATATCTCTCCTGCGTCCATATATGCATACGCACATGAGTACATCGCGTGTACGTACGCTCGTCAATACACACACCTATACATATATATATGTGTTGGTAATATGTGTCTCTTTGGATCTGAATGTAGAAGTGTCTACGCATGCATAGGCATCTCTACACGTGCGTGAAATAGTAGCAGGTGCATATGTGTGGAAGCGCTTGCAGAGGGGAAAAGTTTTGCATCGCCCTGGTTCGCCGGTTGCCTACACGGGGACGCAGGCGAGCTGAGACGAACTTCTTGTGTGTGTGGGTACGTTCCTATCTGCTGCTGCTGCTGCTCTGCTTCTTTCTCGTTGTTTCCTGCAACCAGGGGAGACTTCAAGACGATCATCGGGCTGCAATATCTGGGGGCCATGAATCAGCCCGGGGGAGGGAGAAACGATATACCCAATCGACTCAAATCCAAGTTCTTTTCTTTCAATATGATTCTTCCTTCCCTAACGGCAGTCGACAACATATACGGAGCCATGCTGCGCTCTCGCATCACTCCCAAGTCTGTCCCACCCAAGGTAAGCAGAAAGTCTGCTTTCTACGACTTCCGTGTCGACCAAAAAGAAGGCGGAGAAACCACCTCAATATGTACATATATATACATATATGTACATGTACGTGTGTTTATATATATATATATATATATATGTATATATATATATACATGTACGTGTATATGCATATACATAGATATACATATATGTACATATTCGCGTGTATATATATATATATACAAGTACATGTATATGCATATACATAGATATACATACATGTACATATATATATATATATATGTGTGTACATGTATATGCATATACATGCATACACGTATACATATATATACATACATATTTTTGCAGGACGTTTTAGCATTCCTACGGAGAGAACCAGAGGGATACGTATGTGTATATATGTGTGTTTCTTGAGAATCAATACTAGAGACGTATCTCTATATATATAGATATATGTATACACGTATGTGGATGAAATGCACAAAAGTAGGAGCATCCTACCATATACGTGTATCTTTTTACACACGTATATTTTTCACCCACAACTGTGTAGGTTCCTGTGTCTCCACACGTGAACAGACAAGAAGATATATATACATTATATATATGTGCGTGTTTGTAGGTTCACAGATGTATATATCTACCTGTGTGGAGAAAGAGAGCGGGATAGAAAGATCAAGACATATATATGTATGTATAAATGGATATGTATATATATAGGCTTTCGTCTGTGTGTATGTGTGTGCGTGTTCTTGTTCAACCACCCATACATATATATGTGAAGAAAGAGAGAGCGGTGTTTGTCGGCGGGTCTCTGTGCTTGTGTATGTCTTTGTCGCCGAGTAGACCATTTCTTCTTCCTAGTTGTCTCTCTGTTTTTCTTTCTAAGCGGGATTCGGCCTGTATCTCTGCCCTTTCTTCGTTTCCCCCCCTTTTTTCGTAGGTGGTCGAGCTGTCGTCTTGCTTGACGAAGGCAACGATCAGCTTGTGGCAAGAGGTGAAGCGGCTCCTGCTGCCGACACCAAGCAAATTCCACTACATTTTCAATATGCGAGATCTCTCTCGCGTCTTCCAAGGAGTTCTTTCTTGCCCGCTGCACGTTATTTCGCGTGAGGAGCGGCTGGTGGGCCTGTGGAAACACGAGTGTCTCCGAGTATTCGCCGACAAGCTCTGCAGCAAAGCAGACAAGCAGCTCGTCCACGACTCGGCCGACCGCATCTGCAAGACTTTCTTCGGAGAGCAGCTCGCGAGCCTCGTCTTCGAGACGCCCTGGTAGAGAAAAAAGGAAAAACCCCCTTCCAGCAGTAGCAACATGTGCAGAAACGTCGTCGAACTGCAGCGCGAGGGGGCGGTGTACGTACACCTCACACCACACACCCAACTTTTTCCCAGACAAGTCACAGAAGCAGACCAACAACAGCACCAGACATTTTCCTTATAGATTAAGAAAGGTGCGTGCATATGTAAAGGACAGAGACACCCGCTGTCGATGCGCATAGCAAACACATATATATGTACATGTAAGGTGGATATAGGTGTCTACATACACGGAGAAGCAGGAAGACAAGTATGTGTGTGTGTGTCTAAATATTCGTTGAATAAAATAGACCTACACCCGTAGATACTGTCTCTCGCCATTCCTTCCTATGTACGTAGTCCTCCCCCCCGCCCTGTTCCGGACCCCTGGCGTACGCGCGTGTTCCCCTGCACTCTCCGTCCCATTTCTCCGTCTCTGTGTCTCCACCTCGGCGTTTATTTTTCTGCGAGAGAAGTTCGCAGACTTCTCTTCTCCCCCAATTTCTTCCCCCTCCCTCGGTGTACGCGTCTCCGTGTGTTTCTGTTCGCGAGAGAAGGAGACGCAGCAGCAGCATTTCGCTTCTCGCTCGCTCGCTGAGTGTCTCCGTGCATGTGGGTCTCTTCCCGCTTCCGTCTTTTCTCGTCTCCGTCGCCGTCGCGCAGGCATGCCGACTTCTTGCGAGAGGAGACGGAAGACGAAAATGGGGAGGTGATCCCCCCGCCGAAGATTTACGAGCCCATAGAAAGTTTTCAGCAAGTGCGGGAGAAGGCCAATCGCTACCTCGACCGCTACAACGAGGAGAACCCTTCTAAGCAGATGAATCTCGTTCTATTCGACGACGCCTTGACCCACCTCATGTGCATCTCTCGCATCATTCAAGTGAGCGCGGTAGATCAAGAAGTTCATCCTTTTTTCGGGGTAGACCGAGACACAAAGGCAGAGAAGTGCAGGAAGAGGGAAAGGACAACATAGACAAGAGATCTAGCGCAGAAATTCTTCACTACGTCCACTCAGATACACGTATAGAGGCAAGGTCCCCAGCGACTTTAGTCCATATAATATATATATTAGTTATATATTATATATCATAGATTCACCTGTATATATACGTGTACACACACGTACAGGTCCCTAACGCTTTTTCTACCTGACCTCTAATATATATATCACACGCGTATATCATCTTCATGCATACACTGTGTATGTTCATACATATATATGCAGAGGTCCCCAACTTCTTTTCTATCTGACCTATGATATACATACATATACATATATATGTAGAGGTCCCCAACGCCTTTTCTACCTGACCTATGATATACACATATATATGTATATAAATATATGTATTATGTGTATATATTATATATTGTAGATGCACTTGTGTGTGTGTATGTATGTATATATATATACATGTATTATGTATCTGTATATCTGTATATAGTGTGTATATATTAGATAGATTATATGGATTACATATCTGCTGGATATATATACACACACACTGTACACCCTATATATTCATAGAGTTGCTTTTGTCTATGGTGACACTGCATGTACACGTGTATATACTGGAGGTATGAACGTGAGACCGTATATATTTCTCGTAGAGAAGAGTCTGCCGACAGAGACAGAATAAGAGGGACGGGGAAATAGAAGGGAAGACAGAGAGAGAAATGGACAGCAGCGCCGCGTTGCAATTGTGTGACACCGGGACGAAGATGCAGTTTGTGGACTTTCCCCCTCTTTATCTGCATCGGTAGTAGAGGGACCGGCACCTCTGCAAAGCAAACGCTGGAAAGAAAAGTCACAAACACATGTGTACGCATGCAGTGAAAAAGTCTGCTTCCACATACATATACACGTATATATATATATATATACACGCAGCTCAAAACACGAAGGAAAAGGAGACCACCAAGTATGGGCTGCCAAGACGACCTTTGGAGACACAGATATATGCGTGTGGAGTGCCTGTCTGCTGTTCCTTTTTTGTTTGCTGTTTCTGCTGCTTCTGAGCGCAAGGCCGGTAGACTTCTACTACGCTAGATGAGGAAGACGCAAGTGTACCAGAAAGTCAAAAAGTAGCATAAAGACGTATGTGTAGATGGACGAAACCACTACGTACTGTAGAGCTAGTAAATGTATGTGTATGTAGTTGGACAAAGTCATTACCTACTATACAAGTCCGCAGACAGATAGTCACTACCGACTCTTCGCTCAACATATAAGGCATTTCATTGCTGCGTCGGAGGCTGGAATGCACTCTCCTTTTCCTTCGGCTGCTGCTGCTTCAATTATTCTTCGATCCCCTTCCTGTCTGTGGATTGCTGCTCTCGCTGCTTATCTCTGACTTCCCTTATTCTCCTCCTCTTTCTTCTCCTGCAGTTCCTGTGCTTCGACCTCTGCTCTGCCTCTCTCACTAAAATGTTGCTGCTCTACGACCTTCTTGGGTAGACAGGCCTACACGTTGCTGCTGTTGCTGCTCTTTCTTCTTCATTTGTACCTGGTGCCGCGCCTCCTCCGACGGCCTTCCTTTCTCTCGCATGAATCTCCCGCTGATTGCTGGCTTCTACGGGTCGTTGCGGAGAGACGTCTTCCTCCGCTGCTGCTGCTGCTTTTGCTTCTGCTGGCTCTGAAGGTCGCTCCCCTCTTTTCTTGGTGGTGAAGAAGAGGCCTCAAGCTGCTGCTGCTGCTTCTCTTCTGCGTTTCCTTCTGTCGGTTGCCTCCTTGTCAAAATGAGTTTCCTGTGGACCTGCCGCCCCTGCTGCTGCTCTTGCTGCTACTGGTGCCTCTGCAGACGCTGCCTGTTCGACAGATCCTCACCGCTTCGTCTGTCTCTCTCCCCTGCCCTCTGCGGAAAAAGAATTGTGTAGTTTGTCCCAAATGCCCTGCTGCATCTGCGTCCTTGATTCGTCTCCCACACATAATCGAGTAGCTCTTTCCTTGGCCGGCAGGCTGCCGTTTCTGCTGCTGCTACTGCTGTCTGTCTCTACACACCCCCTGCTTCAAAAGCTGCCGCTGCTCCGGCTCCCCCTGCTGCTGCTGCCTCTACGGAGCCCTTTCTTCACAAGTTGTTGTTGCTCCTGCTGCCGCTGCTGTGGCTGCTGCTGCTGCCTCTACTGACCGGCTACTTCACAAGTTGCTGCTGTCTCTATGCGAACCCTCTGATCGTCTTGCTTTCCTGGCTGTCCCACGTGAACCTCTCGCCTCTGTTGAGAGACCGACTTGCTGTTGTAGCTTTCTGTCTTTGACTTCTTCTTCTTCTTCCACGCCCCTGTCTCCTTTCTTCCTCCCTTCTCTTATCCGTCTTCTTCTCCTCCACGTCCCCGTCCTTCGTTTGCGTCGTGCTGCTCTGTGCTGTCCCTGCTGCTGTTCTTTGATTTTGCTGCCGCTGCCTCGCTACAACGTTCTTCCTCGCTGCTGCTGCTGCTTGTCTTTTCTTCTTCCTTCCTCAGATGCCCCGGGGCTCGGCGATGCTGGTGGGAGTGGGAGGGTCGGGGAAACAGTCGCTAGCTCGGCTAGCTGCCTACATTGCTGGGCAGTACACCTTCCAGATTTCTCTGACGAAGACATACAACGACAGCGCCCTCTTTGATGACCTGCGGGGGCTGTACATCGCCGCCGGCCAGAAGAACTTGGCCACAACATTCATTTTGACAGATCTAGAGATAAAAAGCGAGAGTTTCCTCGAGTTCTTCAACTGTCTCCTTGCCACAGGAGAAATCGCCGGACTCTTCGCCAAAGACGAAAGAGACAGTACGCCGCACCGAGAACAGCAGGAACGTAGTATCGAAAAAGGAGGGGCAGAAACGCCTGGTGGAGAACAGGAGGGCGAAGGAGAGACACACAGAAAGAGAAGGGAGGGGCCGCAGAAAGCGACGGGCGAGGCAAGAAATGCCAAACCACCAGTGACGCGACGTCCTCAGGCGTGATGTACGGGAGGGAGGAGAAGAACAGCAAAAACAAACGACAGCCGAAAACTGCTGTCCTCGAGAAATGACTCAAGAACTCTTCTTAGACGTACAATTCCAGGAAGAAGGCCACAAGTACACCCAGAGTTAATATATACACGTATACAGCGAGACAGATACGTGTCCATATATATATATATGTGTGTGGAGCAAGGGAAGGAGAAGAAGGAAAGGATGGAAGAAGGGGAGGAAGAGTGCTTCGAAAGAAGGAGGAAGGGAAGGCTTTGAATAGAAATAAGAGAACAGAAAGACAAGAGAAAAACGTACAAGGAAGTGAGGTGTCCTACATTGTAGCTCAAGCACTGATATGTGTCGTCTCATAGGCAGACAGCGAGGTGATACGGAGGGAAAGGAAGAGAGCGATGAAGACGGAAGAAGGCGAGGCACACATGTGTTTATAGAGGGAGAGTTTCCATACCGTGGGAGGATGTATGCGTATATATGTGTAGGCACGTGACAGAAAAGAGGCAGTGGACATCGACAAAGACGTTGGGGGCTGCAGGTGTACATGTTCATTTTTGTTTGATTTCCTCTCCATCTGCTGCAGGCCTGTTTTCTCTTAGATGCACCCGTTTGAAAGTATGTCTAGCGGTATGGCCACACGCTCTGCGTGCTCTGCTGCTTGTCTTTCTTTTGTCCTCTGCAGCCGCTTTTTATGTCCCCAGCTACCGCTCTGACTCCCATGTTCTCCTGCGCTTCTTTGCCTTTTCCGATCCGCCATTCTTCTGTCTGTTCTCCCTGCTGCTCCACGTGTTGTCGCCAGTGTTGCTGCTCAAGTTGCTGTCCTCGTTGCTGCTTTGCTGCCTTTGCTCCCGTAACACCTGCTGCTGCTGTTGCTGCTGCTGCTTCTACTGCGGACGTTATACCTGCTTCGTATCCCTGTGACGTCTGCTGCTCCCAGTGCTGCTGCAGCTGCTCCCGCTGCTGCCGTTGCTGTTGCGCGTGCTCCTCCAGGTGCTCTTGGTGTTCTTGTCCCTGCTGCGTCCGCCACTCTACTTGCTCCTGCTGCCGTTGCAGCTGCTGCATTTGGTGCTCTTCCTGCTCTTGTTTCTGTTGCTGGTTCCGCTTCTCCTGCTGCTGTTGTAACCGCTTGACGTGCTATACTTGTCCCTGTTGCGGCTGGCGTTGCTGCTGTTGCTGTTGCAGCTGTTCCTGCGGGTGCTGCTCGCTCTTGTTGCCGCTGCTTCCTCAACGCTGCTGCCTCATCTCCTTCTCCTCTTCCTGTGATTACTTCTCCCTCTCCTCCTGCCCCTGCCGCAGACTGCCGTGTGTGTGTGTTGCCGGTCTCCTCTGCTGCTGCTGGTGGTGCTGATGTCGCCTGCCCCTGGACTCAGGCATGGTGGCAGAGAAGCGGGCGGAGTTTGTGAAGGAACGGCCCCACCAGGAGGAAACGCCTGTAAACATGTATAACTACTTTATGGACTGCGTGCGGGACAACTTGCACGTCGTTTTGAGTTTCTCTCCCCTCTCTTCTCGTTTTGCCGGTAAGGAAGCTGCTGCTTCTCTCTGCAACCCTCTCCAGCGCAAGTGCAGGAAAACGTTGGCACTCTCTCTTCGACTAGGGAATTCAAAACAGCAAAGGAGGGAGAAAGACAGGAAAGACAGTGTAAGAAAGACGCAGAAAGGACGCATAAAAAGGAGACGGAAAGGCAGAGAAAGTGAAGTCGCTTGTCCAGGACGACACGCTGGTCTGTGTTGACTCCGACGGCGTCTTGCTCGAGGGGCCTTCACGCAGGTCAATCACCGGGTCGAGCCTGAGGAAACGCTCCGATTTTTTTCCATGAAGTAGTTTCCCATCCCTTATTCCCCGCCCTTTTTCTCTTTGCTGCTGCTTTCCCCTCTCACTTCCCCGTTGTGCCGCGTCTCGCTGTCTCCCCCGGTACTCCGTCGTCTCCAGACAGAGACAGCCATGCGTCCGTCCCGCAAATGTGGCTCTCTTTTTTTCCGTGTTTCGCGCTCCGTACGTGGCGGCTCGCACTTGGGCTGCTCTTCGCTTTACTCGTTTATACTCCTGCCGCCTTTACCACCGGCTCCGCCTTCTTCTTCTCTGAGTTAGCGGTGTGTAGTGGCAGAGAAGAACACGAAGACTTTTTGACCCGGTCGCACACTCCACAAGATGAGTGAAAAAGTTCTCCCCCGTCAGTCTGTATGAAAAGAAGGGGAGGATCCTGTGCAGAGGCCTGAACCACAAATGTTCTGCTTCTCCTTTTCTCCCGCAAATGCACGGGTAGACAAATCTTCACTGTACCTCGATAGAAGGAAAAGCGCCCTTTTTTCTCCGCAGATGTAGGCAGGTATTTGTAGCTTGCACTACAGGGTTACGTATATAAACGTCAAGAAACAGAGACGCTCGTACACGTGTATATGAATACAGATATACCATACACACAAACATAAATACATATATATGTGCATATACACGTATATATATGCGCGTGTAACAACGTCCAGAGTAAAGAACTAATGTACGTGAGGCGGGTGTGTCTCTGTGTGTAGTTATATACGCGGAAGGGAAAGACATGTGATGTGTGTTTACGAATTCATCTCTGAAGGATAGTCAGGGGTAGAACACGCCCTACAGACACCGCTGCTGCCTGCTGACGTTTCTTTTTCTCTCTCTTGTAGAAGCCTGTTCACGTGTACGTGAGTTGACGTCCCTGTCCCACTGCTGCTGCTGCTGAGCCGTTTTACTTGCTGCTGCTGCTGCCGTTGCAGTTACACGTGTTCCTGCAGTTTCGTTTGTTCCCGCTACTTGACGTGCTGCTGCTGCTTTTCTTGCTCCTGGTGTTTGCCGTGTTGCTGCTGTTTTTTTGTGTGCTGCTTCTGCGCGGACGCCTGCGTCGCGGTGTGCGTGCTCGGTTGTCTGCTGCTGTCTCTCTGCTGCTGACGTCTCGTCTCCTTGGCGCGTGCGCGCGCGCCGTCTCCTGCCTTCGGGTTTGTCTGCACAGAAAGGGCCCAGAAATTTCCTGCGCTGTTTAGCACGACGATTGACTGGTTCCTGCCCTGGCCCGAGGACGCGCTCGTGGCCGTCTCCTCTCGCTTCCTCAACGACTTCGAAATTGACGCCAGCCCAGAGAAAAAAGAAGTTCTCTACGGCGTCATGGGGAAAATACACTCCAGCGTAGGCCTTCCTTCTCTCGCTCTCTCCATATACATGTATGGACCCACACACATATTTGTGTGTATATATATATGTGCGTCTATACGTGTAGGACTTGTGTAAGCTTCCCCTCTGTTTGTCTCTGTCCTTTTCTCTCTGTCTATACATGTATGTATGTGTGTTGACACATATACACATATTTATATATACATATAGGTGTCTGTGCAGGTAGGTCTTGTGTAAGCTTTCTTTGCCCTTCTTTTATACGTCTGCGTCTCTATACGTGTATGTAAGCCTGTCTATACAGAGATGGCTGCTTGCAGAGATTCAAAAATGGCCTGTTTGTCTTGCCGTGCATCGAGAGAAGAATACCCTCATGCCGCAATAAACAAACTCTGTAGAGTTTTCCAAAAAAAGAGAAATAACAGAATCAGAAATCTCTCACTAACTACTTGCAGAAAGGTGGACACATATATGTATGTATGTATGTACGTATGTATGTATGTACGTACGTATGTATGTATGTATATGACTAATAACACTTGTGGTATGTATATATATATATATATATTCATATTGAATATACATACATCCATTTACACATATATATATATATATATGTTAAGTATATACGTATACTTGTGTGGCTGGTTGTGTGGCCATACATATATATATATATGTACATGTATATTCACGTATATATAAATATATGTGCGTATGTGAGTATGCGTACGTGCATGGATTTGGGATATGTCCACACTTTGAATATGCCTCTATGCAAATGTGTACAACACAACTGAATCGGTACACCAAAGATCTATATGCATACAAAAGATATATATATATATATATATATGCGCCCTTATATGTAGATACGCGTGTATATATATATATGCTTATCTATGCATATATACTTATACACGCACTCATATCTATATATACCCACCTTGTATAGATACATGCATATAAATATATATATATATGTATATGCACACATACGTACCTTTGCACATATCTATATATCTATCTATATCTATATCTATATCTATATCTATATATATATATACAGATATGCGCGCCCTCGTATACAGGTATATAGACGTGTATATACATACGCACCCTCGCGTATATATATATATATATATATGTATAAAGAGTCCGTACAGAGGGCTGCAACTGCAGGGAAGAGGATGTTTCCGCCTGTTCTCCTATGTGTGGGTGGCAGAGGGCAATCTTGACAACAGAAGAGGCACGTGATGCCGCGTCGCAACATTTTCGTAGCAGATCGAAAATAGCGTCAAACACGGGGGCAAAACAAATATTTTCTCTCTTTTCACGAGAAAAAGGTTCTCTGACGCCGGGAGACAGAGAAGTCCGCGACACAGATAGACCACCGGGGCCTTGCATGCAAACGCGAAGTTGTGTCTTGTGGAGATTTCTTCCTTTTTTCTCTTCAGACTCTCAACGGTCGTTTAGAGTTTCCCCTCTAAACACGCATACTTTATATATATACATATATATATATATATATGTGTGTATAAGTGTCCACATATGCAGGTCGATACACCCGAAGGCATGTGTGTAGACATGCGTAGACGTGTCTCGAAAAGGAGACTGGACAGAGATATGTATGGAGTTTTTACTTGGGACAAAATCTGTCCCTTCGTCCTCCTCGTTTTTTGTGGACTTTTGCTGCTGCCTTTTCTTCCTCTCCTTCCATCCTTGCTGCCGAACCTGCAGAGGACACTTTTGCTTCTGTCCCGCCTCGAGGAGAGCTTCCTCTCGACTTACCGGTGCTTTTCTACGACCCCCCTTTGCCTTGCGTTTTCACCCTCTGCACTTTTCCCCCCATCTGACCCTCACGTTGCTGCTTCTCCTTCTGCGCACCTTCTCTCCCCCCCTCCGCTGCTGCTGCTGCTGCTTCTATTACAGGCGTCTTTCCAGTTTAGTCCTTTGTTGGCGTGCTGCTCTTCCCTGTCGCATGCGTTCTCTTCCTCTCTGTCTCTGTACATATGTCCGCACGGACATGCAGGTGTGTGTACGTGTATGTGCGAGAATACCCACGTACACAAATCTCTTGTAACGTCAGTTTTTCTTCCTCCCGGTTTCTCTGTCACTCTCTATCTCGCTTGGCAGCCGAGCTCCTGCCCTCCTTTTTATTTTTCTTCTCCGTCCTTTTCTCGTTGGTCTTCATTCGGCTGCCTTTCTGTCCTCTTTTGTGCCCTTTTTGTTCTTCTCTTTGCCACGTTACTCCCGCTGCCGCTGCCGCTTCGCTCCGCAGGTGGGACTTGTCTGCGAACAATACTTCCAGCGCATGCGCCGGCACGTCTACGTCACTCCCAAGTCCTACCTTTCATTCATTAGTTTCTACAAAAGTGTCTACGCCGAAAAGTTTAAAGAAGTCAACAACATGGAGCACAGGTACGAAAACGCTTCCTGCACGAGGGACGCATGGATGCCAAGAAGTACGAAGGAGGTGGTCGCTTCAAAAAATCCACTCCCCCTTGTCTCTCTGTCTCGAGACCTATATACGTGTATTTGTACGTAGACATGTGCGGGTGTACGTTAGAGGAAAAGAATACACTCGTACACAAAAGTATTTTGCTGGACAGTTATAACGCGAGTCTTTCCTCCCTGTGAAAACCTGTGCTTGTATGTGTGTGTGTGTGTGTGTCAACAAATATGTGTGCATACACCTAGAAAGATATATAACACGACAGATAGTTCTTCTAGTCCTTCTACCTTTCTCTCCCTATATATGGATGCATCTATGTATCTATGTATGTGTGTATGTACGTGTGTACGTATACGTACGTATGTATGTATTGTATGTATGTATGTACGTATGTATGTATGTATATATGTATGTATGTACGTGTGTGGCTATAGGTGTATATAGATTTGTATTCATGTCTACATGTATAATATGTAACAGCAAGCGTACCGGTCTCTTCCTTTCCTCTCTTTCTCCTCCCTTGTCTCTCGATTTCCCTTCCCCTACATACGTACGTGAATGTGTGTGTGCGTGTATATAAGTAGATTCGCACACATAGTGGGATAGCTGCAGCAACGCAGCAGCAGTGGAGGCCTACTTATAAACACGCGGACAAGTTTTCAAATGATTATATACACGCACACATGTATGCGTATATATATCTGCTTACTCAGGGGAAGAAGAGAGAGAACAATATATCTATACACATTTATATATATATACATATATTCCACAGATGGACTGGGATATAGACATATACGCGTACAGGTAGAAATACCTATTTGTCCCGTATATCAGACAGAAAAGAGTCCGAGTTCATATATATATATATACATTCGAGTACGTATATTGCTCAGATGGATCTTGATATCTGTGTACATATATATAAACGTGGAAACGCGTAGATATATTCGTCTTGGAGAGCCAAGGGGAAAGAGCGTGAGTTTGAGAGATACATACAGGTAAGAGGCGAAAGGATTCGTCAACCTTCTTGCATGTTCGAAGAGAATTCTGAGAGGGGCTCGAACTGGAAATGCAGAGAAATTAAAAAAGTGATACGTCTGCATGCAGAACAAGTGCGAGAGTGCCAACGACGAGAAGA
The DNA here is from genome assembly GCA_000727475.1 of Sarcocystis neurona. Taxonomy (NCBI): domain Eukaryota; phylum Apicomplexa; class Conoidasida; order Eucoccidiorida; family Sarcocystidae; genus Sarcocystis; species Sarcocystis neurona. The sequence goes on along the minus strand of KL647301.1, from coordinate 264,022 downwards.
GCAGCCAAAGTTGGACATACCGAGGAGCCTACGCCCATGAAGAAATATTTGTCCTTTCATGCGTCTCACACTCTTCCTCTTCTCTGCTTCTTCATCTGTGTGACGCAGCCAAATATACACGAATGCACATACATACATATATACACACATATGCCTACATGCATATTTGTATAGGTGTATCCTTACGTATGTATGGAAGCCAAATACATACAGATATATACATATATATATGTATGTATTGGTGTCCAGATATATGTCCATATGTGTGTATACACTTGTACAGAGAAATACTTACATGTAGAGGAGAAGCAAATACTTACCAACACATATGGGTGTTTGTACGGAGGGATATATATATATATGTGTGTGTATAGGTCCCAGGAAAACCTGGTGTCGTCGTGTTGAGCACAGAATGTATTTCTTCTGCAAATAGAGTTCTATGAGAGAAGAAGGAGGGCCTTTTTTTTCTTGTCCTTTCAAAACCCCAGCAAAAGTGTCCGTTTCCAGAGGCGTGGATCTTTTCAGAGATCCTCTCCGCCTTCTTGTCTCTGTCCCTCTCTCTGTTTTTCTCCCAGCGTAAACGTCGGCCTTCAGAAGTTGAACCAGGCAGCACAAGACATAAAATTGATGAAAATCAAGTTGAAGGACGAGGAGAAACGTCTGCACGAGTCGGAGGAACAGACAAATCAGCTTCTCGTGAGAGTACAGAGCGAATCGGCCAAGGCAGAGAAGAAAAGTTCTCAGGTGAGAGAGAGAAACTGCCGTCGCACGCAGCCGAGGGCCTTTCCTGCGCAGATCTGCAAAGCGGTGGCCGGTCTTCCTTCGGCAGTCGAGGGGCTGAGGGGAAGAAGGGAGGGGAGAGCAGAAGAAGGAGAAGAATTCAAGGGACAGAAGCAGAGGGAAATATCGTTGAAGGGGGGGACAGCAGAACAACGAAAGCAGCTCTCTCTGCTGCCGCGGAAGTGTCTCACCAGCGACGTGTCGCCACGCTGACCCCGTCACACATGCGGTCATTTCTCTTTTTACCTTCGTCCCCTTAGCCTTCCTACTGCTGCTGCTGCTTGTCAAGGAGGGCTGCTGCTGCTTGTCAAGGAGACCTGCTGCTGCTCTTGAAAGAGGCCTGCTGCTGCTTGTCAAGGAGGCCTGCTGCTGCTCGTAAACAACGTCTGCTGCTACATGTGAAGCTTTGCTGCTACTTGTGAAGAAGGCCCGCCGCTGCTCCTGAAGTAGGCCTGCCGCTGCTCGCTAAGAAGGCGTGCTGCTGCTCGTGAAAAAGGCCTGCTGCTGCTGCTCGTGAAGAAGGCCTGCTGTTGCTTGTCAAGTAGAGCTGCAGCTCGTGGAGATGGCCTGCAGGTGCTCGTCAAGAAGGGCTGCAGCTCGTGAATAAGGCCGACTGCTGCTGCTTTTGAGCGGCTGCTGCTGCTGCTGCCTCTGCGGAACGGCTGTTGCTGCTGCCTCTGCGGAACGGCTGTTGCTGCTGCCTCTGCGGAACGGCTGTTGCTGCTGCTGCTTTTCAACGACTGTTGCTGCTGGTGAAGGTTGGTGGAAGCTGCGTGTAGGCAGCTTCGGAATCCCCCCAGGAAGCACGAGAAACCTTGTTTTCCACTTTCAACGGCTGCACACACCAGCGGAAGGTTTCCGTGGGGCCTTGGGCGCAGTTCCTTCGTCTGTCTTCGAATGTAGAGAAACACTCACGTAGTAAAAGGAGAGAGAAACACAGATGCTGTGGCTTCTTTCCTCTGTATGTATGCCCATTTATGTCCCGAGAAACGCACACATGCCAAAGAGACCCCTGCATGCGTGGCGCTTATACCTCTGCGTTTTTGACCGAAGTTTTGCTTTCCTTTGGTTCTCGGATCAAAAACTGCTCGGTTTACTCCGCTGGCCTTCTAAGTGAAGACGTCGTATCCATCCGCTTTTCTTCTCGTATTCTCCTATGCATGAAACCTCTTCGAGAGATACGCGAAGGTCCACATTTTCCTCCACGCGTTGCTGCCCTTTCTCTAATTTGCATGGCCTCTCGGTGTCCCAGCAGAACTTCTCTCCAGTAGTATCACTGCTGCTGCTGTTGTTCTTCCTACTGCCCTTCTGCTCTTCCTGTCTGTCCTGCTCCCCTTCTCTCCTCTTCTTTTCTCTCCCTCTGTCCGCTCCCGAGAAACAAAGCGAGCGTTTCTTTTTTCTGTGGGCGACAATGCCTCCTGCAGGTGGGGGCCTTCCGAGATGAGTGTCTGGCCAACAAGGAGAAAATAGAAGTTGAGCAGGAAGAAGCAAACGCAGACTTGCAGCAGGCCCTGCCGTATTTGATCGAAGCAGAGAATGCGGTAAAGTCAATTACTGCCAAAGACATCGTGGAACTGAAGACGATGAAGACGCCGTCTGACATCATTCGTCTCGTCTTCGACGGGGTGATGATCCTGCTGCAAAACAAACTTGTCGAAGTTCGGCCGGAGCCAAAGGTTATCAACAAGAAGAGCGTCGACTTTATTCATGACTCTTTCGACGAGACCGCGAAGGCTATGATGGCCGACGTTCGCTTCCTCAGCAATCTCTTCGACTTCTCGAAGGTAGGGACAGGCGAAGTACTCCACTGCAGCACATACAGCGAGGCGCGCTTTCCCCTCTTGGCCACCAGCAGGCAGCCCCTTCAGGCAAAGAAGGGGGCTTGAATTGACCAAAAATGAGAAACGAAGACAGACACACAGAAAAAAAGACAGACACAGAGACCGAAACAGAGACCAAGAGAGAGACAAAGGGAGACGGAGGAGACACGGGCAGAGACGAACAGCGAGACACGGAGACACGGGGACAGTGAGGGAGACGGAGAGGGAGACGGAGAGGGAGACGGAGAGACGGCCACCAGGATTAACTCAGCCGGTCTACCTTTCCGTAAAAAGAGAGAAGGCCGCCGGCAGGTCCACAGGCGGAAACGGGAGGAAGAAGACGGAGGCGGGTTACAAATTTACGTGCGAGACACGCGTAGCAACAGAAGGACGTGAAGTTGATAAAGCCTTCAAAATAGATGGAGACGGCCCAAAGCGGAAGACGTGTTCGCGTAGACTTTCGTATATTTAAGTAGAGAAAAAGAGACACAGAAAGAGAGAGGCAAGCAGGGCGACGAGCAACGGCTGATACAACCTCGTCCATGTATATGCAGAGAAAGAGAGAGACAATGATAGATGTACATACACGTATACATATGTACACATAAATATGTCTAGATCGGTCCACATCTACGTGTATAGGCACGTAGATACGTATGTCCAGGGGAGAAGAAGTACAGAGTACGTTTGGCTGTGGCACTTGTACGTGGATCAAAGTTGGTTGGCGGGAACGTGCTGCCACGTGGCTCACGCGTGAGGTCTTGTATGCTGCCGATGCTGCTGCTGCTGCTCCCCTAGACCTTCTTGCCCGTTCCACCACATGCTGCTACTCTTCCACCTGCTGCAACACCGAAGATTCCGTGCCTGCTTTTGCTGCCGTCGCTGCTCGAACTCTCGCTGCTGCTGCGACTCCGACTCCTGCTGCTCCTATCCCTCGCTTGCTGCTGCCGTTGTTGCTACTTTTGCTGCTGCTGTTGCTGCTGCCGCTCTAGTGACTGCGGCTGTTGCTGCTGCGGCTCCCCCGCTTCTGCGGCTCCCCCGCTTCTGCGGCTCCCCCGCTTCTGCGGCTCCCCCGCTTCTGCGGCTCCCCCGCTTCTGCGGCTCCCCCGCTTCTGCGGCTCCTCCGCTTCTGCGGCTCCTCCGCTTCTGCGGCTTCCCCGCTTCTGCGGCTGTTGCTGCTTTCACTCTGCTCTGCTGTTCTTACTGCTGCTACTGCAGCTGCTTCTTCATTTTCCCTGCCGCTGCTGCAGCAGCTTCTTCTTTCTCCGTCCTGCCGCTTCTTCCTGCTGCTGCGTCTCGGCTCGCTACTCTTGCCTACGCTGCTCTTGCCTTTTTTGTGGGTGGCGGTACGCAGAACGAGAAGGACAATATTAACGACGAGACATGCGAGCTGCTGATGCCCTACCTCGAACTTGAAAACTTTAATCCTGCAGTGGCGAAGAAGGCTTCCAACGCTGCTGAGGGTGAGAAAAACCGAAGCAAACAAGAGAGAGCTACTGAAAAGAAGAGACAAAAATCTACCCGCCCCGGCGTCTCTGCTACGCAAGCCCCCTCTCATCTCCATGCCCTCCATACGTACACGTGTTCCCCCTGTGCTGCTCTTTGCTTCTTGCAACTACCTACTCTCCTTGAACAAACACGTATACATATAAATAGAAGTAATCCTGTACGTATGTGGGTATGTATAGATACGCGTCACCAGGCGCGTACACCTGTAAAGAGGTGACCGCCGGAACGGAGAAAAAATGTGGGTAGTTGCCCACCTACAAAGTTTTGAAGCCGACCTCCTTGGCTTGCCCGTTCTCTGTGCTCTAGAGATTTGGCGGACCACCTTTCCCTTCTCTTGGTTCGTGCGCAGATATGTACGTCGGTACATATTTATATATACACATATGTATATACACACACGTATAGCACCTGTATATGCAGATACACGTATAGGCCCGTTGACGTAAGAAGAGGAAATGGCAGCTGTAGGGCATGTGTATTTGCGACGTTCTCTTCCTCTTCGCAGCCGACTATTTGTTGTTCCTCTACAGTTGTGCGAATGTCTATATCTCTGCCCGTCCATCCCCATCTAGCTCCCTCTATATTTATAGACGCACACCTGTATATAGATATGTTCGTAGATGTCTGCATATGTGTATGTATGTGTATATACATATATATGCATATGTCCGTATATAGATATACGCATATATATATATATATGCATTCAAATTCGCATATATATATATATATATAGGCCCCGCCGCCGCCGTTCTTTGTTGACTTTGCTTTTTGCTGCAGGTTTGTGTAAATGGGTGGGGGCAATGGTAATGTATCACGAGGCAGCAAAAATCGTCAAACCTAAGATGGACTACCTTAAAATTCAGACTGCCAGGTAAACTCCGAGAAGCCACGTTTTCTCCTTCCTGCTATTCGGAGACATATATAGACACATAGAGAGAGACAGGCGCAGCACATTTATATATATGTATATATATATGTATATATCTGTACGCGCAGAGAGAGACCGAGGGAGACTGAAATTCACCAACCACGCGTCTCACTACTATTCATGTACACACAGTGACTTTTATGTGCTGGAAGGGGAGCTCATTAACAGAAAGAGAGAGGACGAGGAAGGGTGGTGAGGCCCAGAACGAGTGCTGTGGGCGTTCTATACAGAGTTGAAGTGGCGCTACGGCAGCTGGCAGAGGCCGAAGAAGAGCTTGCAAAGGCTCAGGCCATTTTAAGGGAGATAAACAACCAGTTCGAAACGGCCCTCGCCTCGAAGACCGAGCTCGAGCAGCGGGCGCTGGCGACGCGCAGGAAAATGGATCAGGCGAACAAACTTATCAACGGCCTGGCCGGGGAGAAGACGCGATGGTAAGGCTCTCACCCACACAGACACATGAACGTTCTCTCTCTTTCTTGCAGCAGAAGCAGCAGCAGCAGTAAATGTCCATATGTTTCTCCTCTGCTTCTCTGTGTATCCGTGTGCATGCCCCGAGTCACAAGGTTCTTACACACATATATGTAGGTATGGGTAAATAGATGAATACATAACACTCCTCTACAGGTGTAGATATAGATTTATACATGGAAGCTGCACATATATATATATATATACATGTGCACCGCTTCACGTATATGTCCACACACATATATATGTATATGTAAGAACAGATTTACGTATATATATATATAAATGTGCGGACACAATTTTTCTCGGAGGAACTCGGTGAAGAGGGTTTTCTCTGTTTACGTCTGTGTGTACGCTTGTCTCCTGTGCGTCAATAAAAGTGTAGAGGAGGACAGAAAAGTGTGCGTGGACGCGCACATCCCCAAGTCTTCAGTCCAGACAAATACACCGACGGCAGACGTAGATATCCTGGCCCGACGTTTGCACGAACAAATATTGTATCTACATATATATATATATGTATATATATATATATATATAGAAAGAGACAGAGAAAGTTGGAAATAGGGAGAAAACTACTATCACGGAGGAAAGCCATTCAGGTGTGCGAAAGGAAAGAATGCGACGGAAATTAACAGATACACAGAGATAGAGAGAGCGGGACGTGTGAGGGCACATACACCCAAATGTTGAGAGGGACAGACTGAGGCACTGACTTACGTACGCCTGCACAAACACGAATGTATGTAGAGAGACAAAGAGAGGAAGAAATAAAGAGGGAAGCAAAAATTTAAAAAAAAGGGACAGAAAAGAAGACACGTGCACGTGAAAACATGTACATGTATATATATATATATGTTTGTCTGTAGAGAGGGAGGTTCACAGGCATGTATATACATAGGTGGACAAAGATGCACTTGTGCTTGGGGAGAGTCTCATAACACAGCTGTAAAGAAAGAGCAGGGAACACTTTAAAGTAGGGGGACTCAAACTTCCCCAGCATCGTCGAACGTACTTGTTGTATGGGCCCCTATTTACATATATGTACAGATTTAGGCGCACGTCTGCAGATCCATATATATATATATATATATATATATATAT